>JBBPTY010000370.1:0-19384 GCA_038094335.1 Tylopilus aff. striatulus | reverse complement strand
TGGTCGTCCATCGATTGGCACCTGATGTTTGGTGCTCATTGTTGTCCAGGGCCAGGACGTGGAAATCCAGTTCCTGGAGTGCTCTGGACAGGTATCCCTAGGTGATCCACGATCGGTCCAAGAACATGGCCACGATAGAGCAACGCACCTGGCCGGAGCCGATGTCTACCGCGTGCCAGATGGTGCGCGGGCTCTCAGAGTGCACGAGATGGTGTATGTACGAGGACATACGATCGACTTCGTGAGCTTTTTTAGGCGATATGCGGTAGGCACGGTCGCCCTTCCAGCTAGATTCGTACACTATTTTTTAGGCGAAGAAATGAGCGTGTCCAGCCATGAGCTCGAGAATGGACGCACTAGCTGGGGTGCGGTCAAGCTGGTGGTCGCGGACGGCATCGACCAAGACGCAGAGATCTGGCGGGATCTACCGAGCCGAATTATCGACGCGCGAAGTGGAGAGCATATACTCACGTCAGCGTGGCTGGTTCCGTCGTCGTCGTCGTTGCGGGTAAAGTAGTGCATCAGCTGCAGCCATGGAGGAGTGTGTTGCGCGTCATTGGACGCCCAAGCCCACCAAGACGACCAGTGCGGCGAGAGACGGTGTTGGTTCAGGGTCACGTCGTTTGGGTGGATGGCGAGCAGCGAAGCGACGAGCGGCGAGGAAATTTTATCGACGATGGTGGTAGTGTCTGCATCGTGAGTCATTTGCCTGGACAGCTCGGCCGAGAACGCTTATATGGTAGAGAGGCTGGCGCGCCCTTTTCTAGGCGAACCCTGCCCCGAATGTCGTCCACACCTATCCTGGCCAGCCTAGCACTGGCCGGGCTCGTTCTAGTCGCTGTCTATGTCCTTGCCGACCTCGTAACGTTCGTGTGGTGGCTGTCCTTTTCACTGCTGCGACGTCTTCGCGCCCACCCAACCCGTCGTTTCTCTTGGGAAACCTGTGTGAGATGCACAACCAGGAAAACACGGGGCTCCTTCACGACTGGGAGGCTGCCTATGGCTCCACTAATGTACAAGGACTTCTTTTCGAGGTCTCGTCTGCTCACAACAGACCTACATATCAGAAGTCAGACTTTGTTCACGATAATCTTGCCACGACGGGAGCAGGCCACGAAAGCCTGCTCACTACCAAAGGTGATGTACACAGGAGACAGGTGACGAGATCTCCACTTCGTCAGTCAATTTGCTTCTGAACTGCTTTCTTTAGCGCGGAATATTGACGAGTAATGACGCCCTCTGTCGTTGAATCCTCACGTTCGGTCTACTTGGCAGAACTCTGCATTCACTGCATCCAACCTCAAGCGACTGTTCCGGGAAAAGTCTTCTAAAGCGTGTTTTACCTTGTCTGCCTTTTGAATGTGCTGTGAACCACGACTGTCAAGTTGTGAGATATTTGGATCCGACTCTCCAAGGATAGTACCAAGCCAACTGACATCTTGGTGTGGCTTTCTAAGGCTACCCTAGACGTCATTAGGATCGCAGGTACGTATATCTCGTGTCCCTGAAAGCACTGTCCAACCATCAGACGAATCGTCCAGGTTTCGGATATCGTTTACGCGCCTCTCTGGGCAGTGCGGTGAACTGGCCAATGCGTATCACTCAACCTTTACCACTGCCGAAACACCCCAGTTGCGCGCAACCCTCGGAAACTGGATCCCCATACTGCAGAGATTTGTCAGTCCCATCATCTTACTCCACAATGACCCCTGATCATAGTCCATAGTGGGCGCATTCCGAGGAGGTGGACAAGGCACACCGACACCTAATCCGCATTGGTCCACCACTCATCGATGAGCGTAAAAAGACAACGATCAATGAAATTGACGCTCGACGTTGCTGGGACGATAAATAAGACGATGATTCACCATCCCTGATTGAACGTGACCTGCTTAGTGTCCTCGGTGGGTATCTCGGCTCCGAAATAAAGTGTATTGTCTTGAATCACAGGTTTGCAGTGCAATCAAATATGGCTTCCTTTGCCTCTCAGAGGCTAGCCACTCCAGAAGTTTTATGTCAGATATCTACTTTTCTCACCGCAGGATATGAAACCTCGTCTTCTGCACTTGCTTGGCATCCGTATGCGTTGGCAAATGCACCCCAATATCAGGACCGCCTACATCTGTAGATCTGAATTCTCCAACCTTGGGTAACGATATTGTTCTGTCTTGATTGGATCGTTCGTGAGACACTCAGATTCCATGCCCCTGTCACTTGGACAATGCAGGTGGCAACGGAGGGTGATGAAATTCCTGTTCAACAACCGTTCTGGGATACGTACTGGTACGGTGAGCTCAACAAGACAATAAAGGTCACCAAACACGACATCATCACGATACCTATTCAAGCCATTAATAAAGGCGGTTCTATATGGGGTCAAGATGCCCGCATCTTCAGGTACGCATTCGCCCTGCTTTGTTGACCCTGAAAAGAACCACACCTGATCAGTGGCGCATTCGCAGGCCTGAACGCTGGAAGAATCCGCCCAAGGGGAGCAAGGCAATCCAAGGCCTATACTTGAATAAATTGACCTTTCTCAATGGAAACCGTGGCTGCATAGGTTATAGGTTTGCGCTGACCGAGCGAGTGTCTGGATGCACTCTCATGATTCCTTATGTCCGTTTTCCGTGGGGATCGTAGAAGCCTGGCAACTTCCATGCAATATTCCACATGCACGAGGCATGATTTGCTTTCTTTAGACTCTTCCCCCTCCTATAAAACGTCCGGACTGGACATTCCACGAGATCTTGTTTCATCGCTTCATGCGTGCTATTATTGATTCTGGTTCATTTGTGGGAAAGGGAGATACAAATTCCAACATTAAAATGTTCCTTTTCACACTGGTCTAGGATCTCGAGTTCACAATCGACCCTTTGGTAATTATAGAGACGACCTTCAAGTAAGTTCGCCCTGGCAATTTCCGAACCTCTCATTATCAGCTTCTGCTCTTGCCACTTCTGTAGTCCGCGTTTCATGTTAAACGAACCCCTCTGCGGTGTTGACCGCTCAACTCACATTAGCACTTAACTGCGTCGTTGCACGTCCCGTGGAAAAATCAGGTACAGGTTCTGGGAATAGAACGCCCCTCTTTATCCGTCCGATACTCCCTACCAGTGGCTCGTCCTCACACACATGGGCGACCCAATCTGATGTAACGTAATGTTACGACCCTATCCCTTTATCCCAGCATGGCGTTCGTCCGGTCCGTCCTTACACTTGTGCGGCCCAAGTCAAACGTAACATTACGCCCCTCTACCTCATCAAGATAAGTCCGTACATCTCGTTATCTCATCAGCGGTCGTAATCCCCCTTTGAGTGGCCGGGGCGAAGGTGGACCTTTCCGCGGGAATGCAGAGATGGTACTACGTAGTCGTTAGCTCAGAGTTGTGGGAAGAAAACAAACTGCCACTTGCGCGTTTTTCAACAACGACTCACCACCGGACCGATGAAGAGACCAAACTGCCGCTCCGTTGTTCGGCCTCCTGTCGCGTTTTACCTACAAGCCCCCCTAAAGCGCCTTTGTGTGTGGCAGGGAAGGATCTATCGTTGATCAGAATCGATCTACGAATCCTTATTACATACCCACACTGTCATGATCACGTAGCAATCTCTGTGGGCGGTGCTCTAGCGGGCCCCCCCCCCCATACCTCACGCTCACGTCCGTCGTACGTACATATGGCGAGAGATGCGTTTCTCATCATCACGATCGTAGTTTTCATTCTCCCTTTTTTTTTTTTTTTCATTCTTTCGATCTGATGGGATCGTGTGTGTATTTTATTTTTTCCACCCTTGTGCGCCGGAGTTTGGGAGGGGTGGGGAGGGGTTGGACTTTGTACCTAGTCTTGCCTCCATTCTCACCTTGCCCGATGATGGCGCAGTCCCTAGAGGGTATGTGATGTGATGCGCTTGGCGTGTGCGGGCGCTCCATCCGTTTCTGATGGGGCGGCCAGCGCCGAACGGGAAAGGGTTAGCACATACTGGTACACGTCCACATAAGGGGGGAGGACAGGATGCATCATGCACGGTCCTGGGTCACGCGGGACGGACCACGGGGTCCCGATGGTAGGCCGGTCGTCATCGCAACCAGCATACCGCGTCCCAGAACGCTCCAGGTGGGGCAAGGCGAGAAGAAAAAAACAAACAAACAAACCAATTGTAGCGCGTACAGAATGCAACGGTTCGGTCGGGTACCGCCCAGAGCCCGGTGGGCGGCCTACACGTTTGCTACGCCTGGTGGTTCCGTTATCCCCCACGCGATGTTTCAGAGTGGCCGCGCGTGAAGTTGGTTCCTCAGGTCTTTCACCGTGCCACGGAAGGTCGGTCGTTGGGGGGCACTGCACAGGCGGGCCCAGGGTCTTTCGTTCCTGTTTGCTCATAGATTCCCCTCCCCGGCTATGCGTCTTTATCCTTTTCTTTATCGTTCGTTCACATCGGCTTCTCCACTCGAGATTGGGGGGGTCTGCTGGAAGCGTTCTATTATGGAGGGGGTCCTTCCATACAAGGTTTAGTTTGACGGAGACCGGCGCCGAAGTCCGGAAGAGTCCCTTTTTCCTTTACCCCATTTGTGTCGCGCCTTCCATTCCCCCACATCACTTGAAGCAGCTCGTCCGTTTGGAAGCGAGCGGAAACGAACCAGAGATGATATGAGCGCCACCTAAAAGGAAGGGGGCCTATGATACATAAACGCGGGTCGTCACAGCATCAAGCGTTGAAAGGCCAAACCTTAGATGTTATCGCAGTCTGCCCGTGTCACCCGAACCAGGGACGCGACTAGCTGGGCGGGCATGAAACCAGCAAACACGTTCGACCTCCCTCCACTCCCCCCCATCTCGCCAAGACGAAATAGACCGTCCGTCCCGATTATCAACGCGGTGCTCCGTGCGCGTCGGTGTGAGCTTCCCCCTCACTTCGCTAAGCGACGGAAAAAGGATGTACACGTGAAATAAAAATACACCAGCGAGCGCTGGGGCTCTTCTTCGGGCAGGACCGGACCGAGGATGTCCAGTCTGGCCGAACGCGACGGAAAGTAAAAAAAAAAAAGCAGAGATGGGTTTATGTAACCCGGCGAGCCTGTGCTTGTGTTCTTCGTCTTCTTTTTTTCATATGATGATGATGACCCCAAACCTCCGTCTCTCCGTATTGGTCACCGTATCAACTCGGTAGGCGCGTCGTCGTGCTGTGACGTGGCGCAATGCCCGTGTATCGGCGAGGACGCGATAGCCTGTGGTCCGACGCGCTGGAGCCAAAAAACTTTGAGCTCGGTTAGGTGCTCATATTACAGATCGGCGGTTGTATCGTTCGGGTGGGAGGGGGACGTTGTCGAGAGTACACTTCATGATGGAGACCAGAAGAAGAAATAGAGCATGGACGAACAAAAAAAGAACAAGCGACGTGATGGGGACGTTGACAGATCACTCTTCTCAAGCCCCTAACTCCCGCGCCGTGCTCCCCACTCTAGACTGCTTTCGTACCTTGAGCTCTAGTCGCGCGCCCCCCCTTCTATGCGAGCGGGCAATCCCGCCTCCCGTGTTTAGGCAAGATCTCGATCGGAAAATGGAGGGGAAGAACCTGCGAAACGCGTTTCAGAGATGCCAGGCCGATCTACAGTCTTTTACGGTGTAAGCGGGGGGCCAACCTCTCCGCTCTCGCTGATTAGGCAGTGTGATAGATGCGGTTCCTTTTTTTTTTTTTTGAGGTGCGTCCCATAGTAGGACGCTTCGGCTAATCCGGTTTGAGCTACAGATTGACATGCACCGCATCGTGCCGTTTACCCCATGGCGCTTCCAAAGCCAATCACTCCCTATTACTCGGGTATGACAGCTATGTGGCTGGTCAAAGAGGTGTGCACCCTCGGGTCACCGCCTCCCTGCCATCGTCGCCTTTACGTTGTCTGGCCAGTGTGGCGGCCACGCTTACAGGCCCGCAGCTGGCGCTTGGTTATCGATGCCTGATTTTTCGCTGGCAGGGGCATGTGCCGACGTCAACAACTTACGCGACGATCGGCGTGTGGTTGCAAACCAAAGCGGTTCAACGTGTTGGATCGTGCCCGATTATGATACCGACGAGGGGTGGGTGGTTACTGTATTCTTGGCGCTGGCACTGTCGCTTTTCTTTTCTTTTTTTTTTTTTTCCTTTTCCTTTTTCTCTTTATCTGTGTTGACCGCCCTGGTTACATAGACGGGATCTCAGAGGGTCGAGGTCGTGCCCCCTCGATGTGCACGGAGGATGCGTCACAGGGGGGGGAAGGGCCCACGATGCCGAGCGTGCATGTCCGGCGTCGCCGATCATCGTTTGCTGGGGCGCGCGTGGTGTTTGGATCCCGGCATGCAAACGCAACCGCCGGTACGCGGGTCGATCTAGCTTAGCACTTCTGTTGCGCGCAGACGAGGGGTGGGGGGGCGGTGCTCACCATGCGTCATGACGCCATGCCGTGGCGCACATGTGCTGGCCATGATTCATGGTGCCGCTAACGACGCGTAGTATGCCGGTCGGAGGCTGTTTCCTTCGTGGGCCGTTCAGATCGTCTGCCTGATCGGGGGTGGGTTGAGATCCGATACCAGGTTTCAGAACGCCTTCAAGGCCTGCCTGCATGCATGCACGCACATGCCTTTTTTTTATTTTTATTTTTATTTTTATTTTAGTGTGATCGCATGCTGCCCAGGGCGAGACAAGGAAAAAAAAAACAGCGCGACGAAAAAAAAAAAAGGGAATACGAAAAAACAAAACACACAGCCCAGAACCCACTGGGTTCTCTCTCTCCGACGTTCCGCCGTGCAACGTTGTCGGGTCGGAGAGCATTATTATTATGATATATAAAAAAAAAAAAATTGAAATGAAAATAAAAGAGAGCCCCATGCCCTACGCAGCGATCTAATTTCAATTGCAGGTTCGGATAGCGAGAGAGAGAGCTGGATTTGAAGACGTCGTAGGGGTGATCGCGACCGTGCACGTGGGGCTAGCCGCGTTGGATGACACACCCTTGCCGGTCCATCCGATACGTCGTCGACGTGATCGCAATCGGACGTGGTGACGCGAGGGTCTCGTAAGAAAACGAGGGAAAAAAAAAAGAGGGAAAAAAGAACGCACCAGTCAGTCCAGTCACATGCCGCCGTCCGGATCAGCCCATGAAAACTCATTTATCAAGGCTAGCTCGAAAAGGGATCACTTATGTAAATGTTTCAATTCGTACAGGGTTTTTTGGCGACAAGAATGTTTCCGAGGCACCCTCGGAGGGTAAGTAGAATGCGATTATATGTTCTGAAAAAGAGAAAAGAAAGAATGGAGGAAGGGAAGACATGCTATACAAGGCGAAGTGGGAAGCATGCCCGAATCGGATGCTGATGGCAAGGATACATTAGGGTTATCGTCTTCTACGGTGGTGGGAGAAACCCGAGGAGACTGCACCCGCGTAGCGGTGATGGAATCTAGAATCAACGAAAGAAACGAAAAGGCATCTTTTTCTGCAGGGATGCTGAAGAGCGGTTGCAAGAAGCGAGAAACAACTAGTGAGTTTTAGGTAAGTCAGTGTAATACTACTAATAATACTGTTACACGCAAGCATCAAGCGTCAGATCCCCCCTATCCCTTCGCCTGCGTTGTCAAGTCAATGTGGGCCCGAAAAGCCAGGGCCAGGATTGGACGACGGGTGCGGCTGGCTTTCACCATAGTAGGATTCCGTCGGGTGCGGCGAAAATCGTTCAGATCCTTGCGTCGGGCTGGGCAGGAAGTTAGGCGGCATCGAAGACTGGCCGTGGTGTTGTGACGAATACATCGATTGCCCGTGGTGATGACCGCCCAGACTGTGTGACCCAAAGGGGCTTGGGGGCAGGGACGAGGCAGCGGACATCGGAATCCCAGATGGTATGTAATGCGCCGCCTGGCTACCGTTCCCAGAGTGGTGGTGCCCTTGTCCCGGAACATAGCCCATCGAATGTCTTGATTGGGGTACATCGAGGCCACCCGATCCCCCGTGGTATTGATGGGATGACCTAGGTGGCATTCCGACAAGATGCCGGTTAGAGCCAACATAGTCGGTAGATGGGGACGTATGGTTCTGGTGGGACGACGGCATCGACTGGAGCGACATGGGGTGGTACAATTGCAACGATTCCTGGGGAATGGAGGTGCGACGCGAGACAGGATCCAACAGAGCCGCCGCGGATGGTGCCGTGCGTGATGTGGGGGGATATGGCGATGATGTGGTCGGACCTGATGCTGCCCTGTGGGCGGGGGCCAGGATTCGGCGTCGTGCCTGGCGGGGTTCCTGTAAGTTTCAAGGGCGGCGAACGAATGATGGGTGGCTCACATTTATCATCCAATTGGAAACCTGGCTCATGCTCAGACCAGTGGCATGGCATAGTTGCTTTTTCTCCTCCTCGCTGGGGTACGGATGATCCGAATGGCGATGCAACCAGGCCTTGAGATAATCCGTCGTTTCCTTGGGGAGCTTTCCACGTTTTTTGGTAGGGCGGTCGACGAGGTTCGATGATGGGATCGTCTGCGGGGCGCGGGACGAGGGCGATGATGGCGGAGGCACAGCCGAAGGGGTAGGCGGCTGGGGCGGGGGAAGGGGCGCAGAGGAGGAGTTGTAGGGAGGATTGCCAGGAGGCAACACGAATTCCGGATTCGGGAAGGACCATTCATCGGACTTGTGAGCGCCGGCGGGGTAGGGTCGACTGATGGGTGCGTTGAAAGAAGGGTGGCGCAGACCGTCTTCATACTTGAGTGGCGCACTGAGGGAGTGACCCGGAGCTGAGCTAGCGCGCGGGATCGCGGAAGGGGAATTGGACCACTCATCGGAGTCGATGTAGGGGCCCTGCTGGCGCAAATCAGGGGTGAGGGGAGATGCGAAGGAAGACATCTGGGATGCGGAAGCGGGCGCACTCGGAAGAGAAGATTGGGAATAAGGCGAAGGTTCTGAGTAATTATAATTAAGACGCGATTTCTCTGCAGCGTTGTCTTGGGTATCGACAGAGGGGAAGTGGTATGTAGGAGAACCGGAGTGATTAGCAGACGGATGGGATCTGCGAGAAGCGGTCTGCGGGTACGGGGACGCCCTAGAGCGGGTATTGGAAGCGGGATCAGAGGAGATGCTTGGGAGAGCGGTGCGACGGATATCGTTGCGAAAGGGGTCCTCGAATGTGGTGAAGATGGAGGGGAGCTGGACTTTGGGGGTATCGAAGGAGGGATCAGCGAGCTTGTCGTCGAAAGTCCACGAGCCGGGGTCGTCTGAGCGAGACCTGCTGCAGTTGTCGGGCTGGGGAGAAAGGGAACGGGAGGAGGGCTTTTTGTCGCGCAGGGAGGGGATGCTGCTGGTGTCCGTGTCTGGGGTGGAGGTGGACATGCGTCGTTGGGAGAGCTCAAGGTCGGGCTCGGGACTGCGGTGAGACAAGCATGAGTCAGGACACAAAAGAACGCGACAAAAAAGAGTCGGAGGGGTGTGGAGAGAGCGACCCACCAGATGGCCGGAGAGCTGTGGGGTGACAGGTCGTCGGCGAATGGCACGCCGTTTTTTGGATCAGCACTGTGGGGGGAGGAGGGATGAGCAGAGTTGGTGGAGAACAAAGAGGAGAAGAAGAGAGATGATGGGGGGAGGGTGACAGGTCGATCATGATAGATCGTGGCATATGACACGCGCTTAGGAAGAGAGGGAGAGGACGTACAGGGAGAGTTGGTACTGGGCGAGGTTGTAGGAGGAAACAGGGAGGAGTGGGGAATGCTGCTCGATCATGAGCGCGACGTGGAGAAAAGAGGGGAGGAAGGGGAGGAGGAGGACAGGGCCGGGTCTTTAAGGGGAGAAGGGGCGAGGGATTCGATGAGGTGCCATAGCTTGGGTGGTATGAAATACGATCGCTGTGCAAGGCACTCAAAGAAAGGTAATTTGGCCTGGGAAGCCTAACGTTTGCCGGCAAGGTTTCCGTCGCTTTTTCATCTCACCATGTGCGAGTCAATCCCGCGAGAGGCCGTTCTCGGTAGCGAATAACGTCCGCCGTTCCCCTCCCTTCCTGGTGCTCAAAACTCAACGTAGAAGCGAGCCCAAGTTGGTGCCAAATCAATCACTCTTCCACCCTTCCAGGCTCGGACCCGTCTTCCCTGTCCGACTAGTGCTCCCTCCCCGTCGACGCGCACTGCATCGCAACCGGGATCATCATATCCCTGCCCACAAATGGCCATATGAGTACAATCTTCGCCAGGCGCTTCGAGCACACCGTTTCAGATGCGTCTCTTTTCAATTTTGCCCCGTCCAGGCACGTTCACGCGCGCGGGGCCTCAATTCTTCGTCTCGACCGCTCGATCGGTCCACACAGCCCTATCAAATTCTTGTGACCCCCCCCCCCCTTCCCCCTACGAATTAAAAAATTATTTGTAAAAAAATTATTATCGGATAGATCCCTGTTATAACATCATCGCATGACCAAATCACATCAAGTCATGTGTGCAGGCATAATCTGTCACCACCGTCCTCCTCATCCCATATCGGTATCCCCTCCCGCTCTTCTCCCCTTAATCTTCCCCTTTCCCATGATCCCCTGCAGCAGCTGATTAGCCTTTGTCCGTTCCTTCTCCGATACCTCCACCCCGTCCAACATCCGGATCCGTGGACATGCCCGCATGACAAGCCCTCGATACGCAAGGCGGCCCACGTACGCTTCGTCCGGGAGGTCCCGACGAAACTTTGCGTCTAATTCTTGCCACCCACATTCACTTCCTTTCTCACCCCTGCGCCGCACACCACTTCCGTCTTCCGATGGTTGCAATGCCCCAGGCACGTCCCGCACCAGGAGCGGTAGATACCACCCAAGCGTACTCGGGTTCATCCTGCCAACACTTCGGTCAGTCCCGGGTGTCGTCAACAGCAGCGCAAGTGAATCAGGAAACTCTGGCACCAATGCAACATGCCGAAACCCCGACGCGGCGTCCTTACCTCAAGTCCAGCATTTCCACTTCTGGCATCCGTTGAAGAACACGGATCAGCGGTTTGGTTCCCCTTAAGCGAGATCCAATCATCGTTAACTTCTTTAGTCTCGTGAGACCGTCCAGCGGAGCAACATCCTCCAGGAAATTATAGTTGAGGTTCAGCACTCGAAGGTTGGGAGTCAGCCGTGCCAAGCCCACCGGCAGACTCGTTAGTCGGCACGCGGCCACTTCCAGGTAGACGAGATTGTAACACGCCTCCTCGATGAAATTCATTTTGAGTTTGTTGCCTAGTGAACGAGATATGAGCATACATTCTCAAGCTCCACCCTTATCGATCTTCTCCAACTGCCTCACATACCTGAGAGATAAAGCCGTTTCACATCCCGGAATTGACGTGTCGAGAGATGGCTGCAGATCACCATCAATGGTCCCCATCAATCAGGCACCCCGTAATGAAAGATCCCGTCACGTCACGTTACCGCGTAAACAATAGGCCCACTCACAAATCACGACAGCTTTGATTTCTCATCGATAAGTTTTCCAGTTTCACTAGCCGTTCCCCTTCGGTAAGACTTGCCAGCGCGTTGTTGTCCAAGTAGAGCGTGCGCAAATTTGTAAATTGCCTCACATTGAGGCCGTGCAGACGGTTGTTACTCGCGCGTAATAAGCGCAGTCTCGTCATACATCCACCAGCATCAAGATCATCCAGTGAGTTGCCATCTTCCAAGTTGCCAACAACATCAACCAGGCACCCTGGGCGGCCGTATTATCCACTCACCCAAATTCAAAACTACCAACGCCGGGACACTCGGCGCCAGCGAGGCAACCCTGACTAGCCGATTCTGGCTCAAATCGAGCATTTCTAATCGCTTCCTACGGACCCAAACAAGCGTGTCGTCATATAGTAACACGGAAAGATGCGAAATGGCCTACCATCGGAACATGCCCAGGTCGACCTCGCGAATGTGGTTGCCCTGTACGCTTAGTTTCGTCAGTGCTTCTAACTTTTGTAAACCGTCCAGGCTCGTAATCCGATTGCCAGCGGCCCTGAGTTCTCTTAGGTGTCGGAGACATTGAAGTTCTGTTCAACGCGCATCCATTTTCAACACCCACTTGATTAATGAGACGTTGCGTTATCGGTCACTTACGAGTCAGTGAATCGATATCGTTATTGCTGATGTCAAGACGCTCGAGATTTTGAAGATGACCAAACGATGTGACGCCTGTCAGGCTTCGATGGCTCAGCACACCCATGTCACCTTGAGAAGCTCCTGTGGACGTACAGATTCGAAGTCACACACAGTGTCCGCAAGGATGCTGGGATTCCACTCAACCACGACAGTTTGTTGCAGTTTCTGTTACTTTCACGTCAGTCTGGGATACGTCGTTTGTATACACCAACGCACAATGTCAACGCGTCGAGTTTGGGTAAAAACTCTTTGAGCCTTGCAACGCTGTCGAGAGACTTTTTGGACAGGTCAATGCTGCTCAAGTCTTCCCAATGGGGCACAAATGGATGCACGTCAGTGATCACCTGTACGAGTTTGTCGTGGGCAACCCCAAAAGAACACTCCGTCAAGAACGTCGCATTCCTTCGATCTTGGTCAAAGGCATCTCTTCTGGATGTAGAGATGATGCGTCGCGAAGTCCCACTCGACTCCAAGACTACGACTTGATTGCTCGGTCGTTGATGGACCATGAGCTGTAGTCCCTCGACATCGTGTATCGGCGTTGACGCTCTCGTCGGCGAATCGTCCGACTCGACTAACAACGGCGGTCAGCCACCATCACCTCGTAAGTGTACGTGAATCTTACTTGTATATTCAAGATCTTGCATCATCTCGGCAATCCGCTTCGACCGGGCTGAAGGGGAATACACGGAAGTTTGCGTGGGCTCCGCAGAAGACGAAGTGCTGACATGATCGTCATCGCTCTCATGGGGCTTCGCCATGAGACCTCGAATTGGACCATCGCGCTTACCGTCGGAAAAGCTGACAGATCGCCTGTGTCCCGGCCTTTGTGCGGGGGTGTGGAACTTGTCCCGGTTCGGGTCTTTGAGCGCAGAAGTGGGCGTCACGGTGGTGCTTTTGAGCGCCGATTTGGGCGGCATTGGTGTTGCAAGCGCGGACGCTCGGCAAGGTGCCATTGGTGTGGCTTCGATGGGCGCCGGCGGTTGTGTGTCAGGAGAATTGAGTACTTCGTCTTCCAAGTCAAACGCCACCGGCGCGGATGAGCCTTCGAGCGCCCCTGA
Source organism: Tylopilus aff. striatulus (assembly GCA_038094335.1). Lineage (NCBI taxonomy): Eukaryota > Fungi > Basidiomycota > Agaricomycetes > Boletales > Boletaceae > Tylopilus > Tylopilus aff. striatulus. Next base: position 6,216 of record JBBPTY010000370.1, on the reverse strand, counting down.
CCCGTCTTCCTCTTCTGAATCAGACACGGCAGTATCGTCACCGGTATCCTCCTCTGCCGAAGGGACGAGTCGCACAACTGCCAATGAAGGACCGTCAAACATGAACGAGGTCAAATCTGCTTCTTCCTCATCATTTCCTTCTTCCTCGACTCCTTCTATTCGGGTGGCATCTTGCTCGAAGTGTGCTTCTTCTTCCACGGTCTCCTCTCCTTGAGCTGCCGTCGGAACCTCTGCAGTATGCACAACGCTCCCATCTGCGCCACCCGAGTCATCCTCTCGCAGGCTCTCAATATCCTTAAAGGGGTCTTCACTCTCGGCATCCGTTACAGAGATATGGTCTCTTAGATCATCGCCATCGGAGGAAACCCGTGTCGATGCCTTCATCCACTTCATAAGGTCCTTGTCGTACACCATCTTCCCGACGCGCTGAGGAAGTGATGGAACATCAGAAGGCGTGATGTGCGTGATGTGAACCGGCCCTGCATGTTTGACGAATGAAGGTGCGCTGCTCGCGGTAACAGTCGTCCCGGAAGCTGTACTTGACGAGACAAACCGATTTAGGTCTTGATTGCTGCCTGAACGGTTAGATGAAGGCGGATATGAATGAGGTATTTGATTGGGTGGTAAGGGGAAGACATCGATAAGGGGTGATGACGTGATTTTGATGAGAGGAATGTCGGGCTTCAGATCTGGCGCTGGGTTCGTGCGCGTCGTCATCGGGGGCGTCTCTGTTTGCCATGGCGCTTCAATCGACATGTTGGACACATCAACAATGAGGCTGCGCTCACGGTCATCAGAGATGGAACGAGAGAATTTACGAGGGCTGACGTGGTGTCGTGAAACAGACGAGGGGCGGCGAGGGGATCCTTTCTTGGGTGATTTCCGCCGCGTTCGTTCATGACCCCCACTAGAGGACTGACTTCGTTGTGATTTCTCGTGCACTGAAATGGACAAATTGAGGGGCCCCTCTTCCATATGGGTATAACGGGAGTGCTCCATATCCCCGGAGAACAAGCGCTTTGAGCCCCTCATGTCGTCCTTGATTTGTTGCATAAGATTCGCCGCCTGTAGTCGGATAGCGAGGGAAGAGTGGCCACTCGTCGCGGCGGTGGACGACGCTAAGACAGATCGGCTCCGCTCATTGGTGATCGGTATAAGGGAAGCTCGATTACCTAGTGTTTATAATTGGATCTCGTTGTACGTGAGGAGCAGACTCACCATGCGGGGAAGCGTGTGATGACACATTTGGTGTAGATTTCTCCGTCGCCGGTGTCTGCGTCGTTGCATTGGTAGAAATCGTTGAAAAATCGCGTGCTTGCTTGATCTGTTGCATAAGTGAACGTGATTCGCCGACATAGTCAACCCGGGACATTCTGGGGCGTGACACAATCGCGCCTGCGCCTGCACCCTCGCCATAAAAGTCGGAAGGGGGACTAAGCTTGACACGTTTGATGCTGCGTATAGGACTATCGTCCGAAATTGGCGTTTCCTGTGGCTTGAAGAGAAATCGTTGAACGGGGCTAGGAGAGGTGCCATTGTCCGGGCTTCCGCCAGACGTACAGTTGATAGCAATGGAATCTACCATTGCCGAGAGGTGATCGCGTGTGAAGGTGTCATACTGAAGTTGGAATAAGCGTAGTCTTGGATCTGTCATCGGTCGATTAATAGCATTGTATGGGTTACCTGGGGTGCTTTCCGCCTGCAGAAACCTAGGACTATGATGAGGTACAGTGAAGGTAAAAGCGCCCTCTAGAACAGGTTTTCGAGCAGCTGGCGTGGATGGAAGTAGGGCAGGATGGGGTGTAGTGGATACGCCACAGTCAGGAGTGTTCGCGCGAGTGTTGGTGTCCGAGTCTGATCGGCTATCACCTGGTGTAAACACCTGGGACAAGCGAGAAGGCACGGTAGGTGCAGCGGTAAGTGCCAAAGTGAGTGGTTTCGGCGGCGGGGAGGGTGGCTCGAACATCTTCTCCAGGGCCAAAGGACTGAAAAAATCCTTGATACCGCCTTTTTTGGTCTGGTTTCCAGGTGTCTTTGGCAGGAAGGCGGCTGCAGGCATGTCCTCCCTGATGAGAAATGTCCCTGCGGTGTTTGGGGAGGTCTCGTACTCGTTGCGCGTGGCTGGTGTCCGCAAGTAGCTGGGGAGCGGTGCAGTGAGTGAGATGGACTGAGTCCCGAGTGATATATCGTCCTCGTCAACCCATTCTTCATCAAGATCGTCTGTCTGCCACGCCGGGCGGTCCATCGTTGCTCGTTGTCGTGTTCAACTGAGAGCTCGGCGCGTTCAGCACTTTACAATCCACGTGACCGCGCGCGGTGTTGGTCCACAGTGGTCCATTGTTTGTATCTGTTTATAGTACGGTCGATCCTTCCGCTTTCGCGACCCTAGAGGGGTTTGCAAGACGAAAAACACGCTTTCTATGCCGTGGCTTGGTAAAATTCTGAATCTCGACCGAATTGAACAACATACCCATATTTTGGTACAGCTCATGACATCCTTTGTTTCATGTCTATCCGTCCTACCGGGTCTCGCTTGGATGTTCCCGGGTCACATCAGCGGCGTTGGCGTGCTGCACCATCAGCCGCTAGAGATATGTACTCACCCACGTCATCACTCGGTCCCAAACACACACTTCACTGTTCATTTCGAGCGATAAGAAATCACCGCCTCTTTGGCGATATCACAATACTTCTGTAAATTTTGGCAACTTCCGAGTCGTATCGGTGATAAAACGTGTCCACAGCAGCCTGGCCCCTGCCTTACACAGGCACTCGCATAGCTTGTGAAAATGATGCCAGTCAATTTAGGCAGGCAGGTCCTTCTAATTTTCAAATCGCTTCACGGATTTCCCCTCAAGGCCCTCGCTTGCATCTCGCTTTCGAGAAATGTGCATGCGTTATTGTTGATTTTGCTACCATGTCAATTTTGTTCGTGTATGCCACGGCGCCACGTCGCCGATTTCAGATCAAAATTTCCATCCGCCATCAATCTCCCGTCGCCTTTACCCCATCGTATGTTGCGAGGGCCCCCGCGATGAAACGCACAAACCCGCTAGCAGCTAGAAGAATGAGCAGTATGCGCCGGTGGCATGGTACTGAGCGGTGCCGCAACTCCGGAAGGGCTACTCACTTCCTCTATAGCGTGCATCGGCGCTTCTGACTTGACTTCTGCCCTGGTGCTTCTTACCGAGGACCATCACAACGAACACTTCGGACGGTGATACGTTCAACAGTCTCGTTTGGCTCGATTCGGATCCCTGTGTGTTATACTCAACGATATTGCCTCTTCCGGCGTTTCCTTGACCCCCTGCGAACCGAAGTTGGACCGAAAGTTATTAGGAGGAAGACGCAGACCTAGCAATTGCGCGACATGTCACAGGTTTGATTCCGTCTCAAGATCAATCTTCAGGCTGTCACCACTTCAGATGACTACGTGGCAGAGTGTACTTTATCCCTTACATATAGATTGACCTGATCCATCTAGGGCACGCACGCACACGACGGGTATGTTGACTCAAGTCGACAGACTGTCAACAAGCGTTGCCGCGAACCGCAATCGGACATACATCAACGACCAACGGCCAGTCTGATCTCTGCAATCAACCGTACACATCTCTTCAACTTCGTCTAGGATTGCATCCGCGTCCTTATCATTAACCGCCTTCAAAAACGTCCCTCGCGAAAAGAGCTGAAGCCATGCCCGAAGACCGCCGTCGCCGAGCGGTGTCAATCTCGGCACTAAGGACATTGTGTCGACTCGAAATCCGGCGTTTTGTAGAAGCTATGATCGATTGTCCTGATCATAATCTGATTTGATAAATTTCTGTTAGCTCACCGTCTGATATTCTTCGATGGTTGGAAAATACCAGGGATCCATCTCCACTGGATCGAGTCCACGTTTTCTGGCAACGTGGTGCAGCGCCGACCTAACGCCTGCAAGAATCCATATTTCACGACACGTCGTAGACAAGACGTTTCTTACCGATACAATTCGCGAACCCCCCCATCTCACAAACGAATCTTCCGCCAATCTTGAGAACGCGTTTGAGGTTCTTCAGAACGCCCTCAGGGTTACGTTTGCACCAATGCAACGCCGCGTTACTAAACGCTGCGTCGAAAGGCTTTTCCAACGCTAATGATGGCGGAAATTCAAGATCCTGAACATCACAGACCAAGGTATTCTTCACGCCATTCATCATCGCCTTTGACACCTATACAAGCCATAAGTTGTCTGCGACGCAACGTGCCTCTAAGCAAACAGACAGACCATATCTTCGTTGTAATCTACGCCCAGAACGAAACCCTTCATGCCGACCGCGTTTTGGATCTTGGCAGTAAGTTCTCCGCTCCCGCAACCGAGATCTATGATACGGTCACCAGGATTTGCGTTCAGCCACTCGAAAATAGGCGCCGTGTATTGGTCTGAAAAGACAAACGAAGCTGTCTTCACGTAGTCGTCTGCGCTGTAGTCCCCTTGGATTTGTTGCTGGCTGGGGGTGTTCGACATGATTATTCTAGCACTACCTACCGTGACGGTCGCGAACTTATACGACTTGGAATGTTTCGGCCTTTGGTGCCCTCGGCCGATGAGATCATTCGAACGGCCGTGCTACGCGCGTTGTGATTGCCAATAAGGAAGGAAGGCTCTGGGATTGCTGGTGGGGTTTGATTGCATCGGCCGAGGACACAAAAGCCGAAACACGGTCTCCCGGCTGTGAGTGTCAGCATCGAACCTGCTCTTAAATAGTCTAGCTACGGCAGGCTCGCGCCGCTGGTTGCTCTGCATTCATAATTTACCTGAAGGTGCATGACGATCTGCTACCGAGAGCGCTAAGACTTGAGTGCGCCTTACCATGTCTGCGGATATTGGCTGGATAGCGATCAGCCTCAGACAGATTACGGTATGAGTTCGCAGTCAAACCGCATCTTGCATGTTCCCGATACACAGACAGGTTCCACCGTGTCGAAGCGAGGCGTAGTTTTTCCTGGATGGTGCTCCAACCTGGGTGAAGAAATGAATAACTTTGGTGGTAATGCATTTCTGCAGCGTCCAAGTATATGTGTTCCAGACGTTCCCAGCGAGAGCACCGGATAGCAATGCAAAGTGAACACCGCGGAGAAAGATGATCATCTGGGCATAACCCTAGCGCCACTTGAACTGGCAACCAGTACGTCGTGGTCTGACCTGTTAAAGAAACCCATGTCACTCCAAGCTCAGTTAAGTCCAGAATCACGATCAATGCTACAGAACATCTGTAGCTTGTCATGGGTTGGTAAATTTTCGAGGCCATACCACTGGGAATGTCTTGGTAAATGGTACAGATGTTGACTTTTAGGATCAGATGAGTGACCCTTGTAGGGGCAAGAGGCAGGATTTACTATTATCTACCCCTAGCTACTGTTCTATCTATATACCTTTAACACTCAATAGGCTTCAGTAAGCCCATAGGATATATGTCTCAGTCTTACTGAGACAATTGTTGACTAAGGGCCTTGTCGCTCTCTACACCACTAAACAACCAATGTCAGAGTATGTTGTCCCTGGCAGACTCATCTTAGGGTTGAGCATCTGGTAGGTCTAGAGGCTTTTCTCCTCCTGTGTTTCTGTCGCGATGTCCCAAGTGCTCGTGTTCCCGTAGATCCTCGCCGTAGATCAAGTATATTTGGCCACAATGTCGACTGAATACACACTCTGTCCGCCTTCCACATTGACCGCTTTTTCATGAAGCTCGCTATCACACCGATGGCACCTTCGAGTTCACCACCATAACTTCCCGTTTCTGACGGCCAGGCAGAAAGTCGTTGCAAAATTGTACGGTATTGTGAGTGTAGTATTGGATTAATTAAGTGCAGTGGTCAGTCCATAGTAGAATCTTGATTATGTCTCGCGCGGATTTGGCTGATGTATTTCGTAGGCCTTCGTTGTGTCGAAGTAAAAAGCTCGGTCAAATAAGTGGAAGTACTAGGCCAAATTGGTATATGAATCATGTGATCACCGTGATGCACTTTGTAGGCAATATCGTCTAGCCTCAGACGCTCCTCTACTTGCTAAACGCAGTCAATTCCTCTGGATACTAACCTGAGTCCGTGACGGCCCTGGTAGGACCACCATGATCCCAGATTCGACACGATTCGATCATTACAAGTTGGCAAAAAATGGAATAATACGAGATCCAGTTCAAGGCCAGTGCTATCAAGAGCACGCATTTGCAGCAT
>JBBPTY010000369.1:0-19397 GCA_038094335.1 Tylopilus aff. striatulus | reverse complement strand
AATTTGCACGGAGCCCGGAATTGTTGGATTGGCTTCGCGCAGACCGAGACGGTAAGCAGTTTCTCTTACATTGTGGGATGTCTCGTAGACTGAGCCCTGTTAGCTGTACTACCAACTGGTCCCACCCACTCCTCAACCCTACGTCATCAACTCGTCCTACTATGACCGAGGTTCAATACGCCGAGTGCTATGACGTGGGGCGTGTATGTCGTGTAGCCTTGGGATATTACACTCTTTGGTAGGACTACCCGCTTCGTTTAGGCTGAGCATCGTCTCATCTTTCCTCAGGCGCTGGCTTCCTCTGGGTGAGTTGGAAAAAAAAACTATCTCGGACGACCAATGGGACTTGAATGGATTCTGAACATTCCAGAACTACACCCAAGGCTGCCTCGCCAACTACACGTGTCAAGACGGGATCCTCAACATCGACGATCACGCTGTACAGCATCTCGACGGTGGGCGCGACCTACTAGCCCTTGATCAACGAGCAAGAGATCATTAATGAAACGCACAATCGAGATAGGTTCCAGGAGGCGTTTACGGTGTGGACGCGATGGCGTCGCTGTGACGTAGAGACGGACGATTGTTGTAGGAAAGTGGTGCGTGCACCGTCCATTATTTACGTGGATACTCGGGGTCAGACAACGGCTCGATGGGTACTTGGTGATGTTTCTTCATGTACATAGCGAAAGGCAGGTCTCAATGTCATACGAATGACCCTCATTGACCACTGAAATAATACCGACCGATACCTGATTTAGTCCAGCCCCATCTATGCATCACATCTGGTAGGTTATAAGGCTACTAATGCCAATGCACAATAACCGCGCCGAATCACCTGGGATTTCTTTCAGGCTGGCATACGATTCAGCATGCTCTTGCCCTATTCTAGTTCAGCCAACGTGAGCCGAAACCGGCGCTTACATCAAGCGCGTGCGCCACCTAGTCATGCGCATCAAGGCCGCTGTGTGTCGCACTTCGACCTCTGCCTGAACCGACTGGTCCACGCACGCAACACACAATCGGGTCCAGGCACGATGCAAGCCAGAAAGATGGTCGTGGTTGGCACCCATTCGGGTTTGATCGTTGCATCGAGGACGTCCAGCGATAACGTGCGTGCGACGGTCCGTTCAGAGCTATCTGGCGGGCCAGGTCGGGAAAGTCAGAGAACGCTGGGCGCCGATGACGGGAGCCACCTGGGTGAGGGCACAGAATACATCTTGAACAGTCGTACCGGTCCGTCCGGCGTGACCCCAGGCCCCACGCGTCCGCCATTCTCGCGTTGGATGAATAGGAAGTGTTCTAAGCGCGGCCACGCCGACGCAAACGCGAGTGGAGCGTTGTCTGTCAGCTCGACCGTGTATTTCGTCCTAAAGACAGCATGGCGGTGCTTGCTGAACGTTGTGCACGGTTGTGAATCTTGAAAGAAAATGACGTTGGTGTACAATTAGACCTGTGTCGAGATTCAAATATCATTGATGCCAGACAACGAGATAGCTATACGAGAGCATCTGCCGGGACAACCTGGTCGCAAATCAAAGCTTGAAGATATCCCCATCTAGAGATATAACGAGAGACAAGTGTAGTGAAGGTAGAGTGTATAGATGGGATGGGGTGTGTGTACCCTTGCACTGAGCTGGGGTCGAATGGCACTTCGGCGTCACGTATGGAATGCGAGACGTTCGCGCCTCAACTTGCTACTAAATAAGGTCAGAGACAAGTCGAGTACACCGATCACCGCCAAGAAAATTTTGTGGGCTGCAGTAAAATTAAAGTAATTGGTGCGATGTAAATGTTGGCTTATGTAAGCCGAAAATCGTTGGTAATCTAAGCAACTTGCGCGGGCCGCAGGCAACCTCAATGGGACGCTAGCCGCGTTGCAGAGTCTCAATGTAAAGCAGGACACCAGCCAACTTGCTCATATACCATAGTCACTAGACATCATACGCTGGTTGAATCAACCCCGCCAACCTGACTGTCTTCACCACACATTCGAAAAGCCACGCGCGTTCCCTGCAGCGGCGCTGGGCAATGCTGCAGGACTTGTCCCACATGGACCGTATCACCCAACTCTAGGACGAGTTCCAACGCGTCTGTCCTCTCCCCTGCCCGTGTCACCTCGACTCACCCACTTGCAGTTCCTCATAATCATGTCGAGCAGCATCGGCTACCTCACTTCCTGCTCAACTTTCTTGCGGGTCAGCCCCGACATACCCATCACAAAAACGCGACACCCAGAGAAGTTTGACCCACCCGACGTCTTTCACGGTCTGTTTCCGTCTCTGTCATTTCATTGGGGCTTATCCCACCCATCCGCAGCCAACACGCGAGAGCTCGTTGATGATTTGGTCCTCAAGGCGAAACAAATTCAGGTGCTCGTCCAGTCCTTGCCTGTACCGAACCCGAAGAGACCCAGGCATGTCGCCGTTCCCTCACACCCACGCCCGCGCTGACAACCCGATCTCGTTCTCGTTGCTAGGCACACCGTCTCGAGGCACCTGAAACCGCCATGACAAAGGCCAATGAAGAGTATGTCCGAACCATTGATCGTGCGAGTGTGTCCATGTCCCCCACTCCATGTTCATCCCCCGATGTCGTACACGCAGAGCGATTGCATTGGCAATATACAGAGCTTCTGCGCTCATTGTTAGATGACGCCGGTATCGAGGCCGACATCCCTCCAACATAAGTTAGAGGCGAACGACGTCCATCTTGTTATATACTTTAGACTCGACTCTTTCATCCCTACGCAAGGTACTTTCGATACTGAGTCTCTTACTCGGTCATTTGCCGGTGAGGTTGGCGTTGATGCACATGAGGCAGAGGGTTTACCTTGGTTTCCTTGCCAGTGTCCAGTTTGTCCTATATTACATGTATTCGCCGTTTTGCATATCCTCCAGACACAAACGCGTCGTAGCACGTCCGCCATCTAAAAGCATGCCGTCTAACCATCACAACCAGTCGAAACTAATCCCATCCTGGTGCTTGCTATAGCCGTGCTGACCAACTTTTGTTGCTGTGTGCGGTCAAATATTCGTCGTCATCACCTCCTTTCATCCCGTACTCTATCCCGAGCTCCTTCTCGTCGTTCGTCGGTGTCAGTAGAGTCGTATGTGTTGGGACCTAAGAGGAATGAAGCGGGTGGATTCGACGGTGCTACTACATGAGGGGAGAGGGTGGACGACTACTGTACGAGCTATCCACCGGGGGGTTATATCCCCCACAACGGAATGCTACCTATGATAAGTATGACGAGTGTGGAATAGCGAGCGACGTCACAGGTTGTAACGCCGTGTACGCCAACACACCCAGGGCCTCGACCAAGACGTCGCGAGAAAGGGAAAACTGTATCCTAAATGAGACCTGGTGAATGGTAAGCAACAGCGCAGGTCGTAACGCCGCGTGTGCCAACAGTATGGGCCAGACGTCAACGAGAGTGTCTGACTTGGAAGGTTGTAGCACCTGGGAGACTGGTCCCGGCCGTGAGCCTGGTGAGCATCGCATGGAAGACCTTTTCCAGCTCGTCGACATCGCTGTACGCCCAGGACCCTTCTGGGTTGTACGTCCGACCATTGTTGAACACGAGCTGCCAATCCTCCTTGTACTGCATGAAGGTCTTGTAGTGTTTCGAGTTAAGACGTTCGTGAATGGTAGAGAGAGCGATAGGCTGGTGAATGAGTGTGTAGTAGTCGGGGTAGTCCTTCGGGCAATGTGAGTACCCGGCTTGTCTCTGGACGTAATATGATACGCGCACCATCATATCCGGGAGTTCAAGGAATAGTTCACATCGTTTCCGTCCATCGGTATCCTCACAGGCGAGGACCGCTTTGTAAATGTCATGGAGCGCTTTCCCTGTTATTATTATTTCCCTTACAGCGGCAGGAAGTTCCTGCATTTTCGTCTTGCGCCGCTTCTAAGGACGCTGAATGTTCAGTATCAATGCGCAAAAAGCACCCCAAAGATTACGCACCGAGTTTCTGTCGTCATCGTCCTCCTCGTGCTTCCGTTTGCCAACAGTGGAGGGAGTATCCTTGCCGTTGCGTGCCGCTTTCCCATCACTGCCTTCCGTCTCGCCGGCATGCCTACTTCTCCCTGGCGCCTCACTTTCTTTCGGCGTGTTGGTAGCTCGCCACTCTGTCTTTCCTCGCGTACTATCTGTCAACCCTTGAAAGCCATCGCTGTAGTCCGCCACGTTCCTCTGTCGTTCACACCCGCCGTCCAGGACGTCATCGATTTCCATGGCTTCAAATGAGTTGCACTTCTGATGATATTCGGGGAGTTCCTCGAGTTGCATGAGCGGAAGTGACCCCTTTGCAGGAAAGTCTTTCTCCTCCAGGGCCTGCCCCATCAAGATTCTACCCATGTGTGTGTGTGCAAGTGATAATCCTCTGTTCCGAATCGCGATTAATGCTTTTACCATAGCCAGTGTCAACCCTGTTTTCTTGCGAGTCGAGTCGAAAGATAGACTTTGCCTGCTCGACGGATCGTCCCACATTTGGCCGTGCTTCATAGCAGATATGCTAAGAAGGTGACATAACCGGACATATGCATCATTGTCTCTCAGGTAGAGCTGCCCGGAAAACACGTTCAGCTGATCGATCAGGTCCCAAGGAGGAGCCCAATCAAAGGGCAGGGGAGGGATGGCATACAGCTGGAGATCATCCAATGGTTTCATCCGCTTGGAGGTGCGAGGTGCGTACAAATGAAGGTGAACGTGCTTGCTCGTCCTGATGCTGGGCATGAATCGATCGGCCTCGAATGGGCTCAAGAGGACAAGCACTTTGTTGTCATCCCTGTCACTGGAGAGAATCCACTGAACAGGTCGAAGGTATTGACTCATGGTGCTTCCAGTTGATCGAGGGCCGACAGGCTCGACTGTCTTGCAAAAATCGACTGTCGCCAACAGACGTGAGCCACGAATGTTTGCCGGTGCCCCCGAGCCGCCAGAGTCGCCAGTAATTGCTTTCAGCATCCCAGAGACAGGTCGAAAAGCATGGCTGAAATGGAATGCAGGAATGACGCCGGTTTTCACGAACTCGAAGACAGCAGGATGAAGGAAGTGCCTCTTTGGTTCTGCAGGTGGAGGTAGCTCAACCTCTCGTTCACGTTCCCGCTCCCGGTGGACTTCCCGTTCTTGCTCTTCGTCCATCAGTGCCCTTGGAAGTGATAAAACACCAAGAGCTTTGCAATGCTGCCGGATATCATCATGACCGGAATCCAATAACGACAAATCTCCCAATGCATGCGGAGTGGTAGACGGCCCATAGAGAGCAGCAAGTGATTTCACATTCCGCCGCCACAAAGCAGCTGACAACTGCTGTCTTGTGAGCCTGCCGTGGACGAAATGAGACCAAGCACTACATCTTGATCTATGGTCCATCCCTTGTTGTGCCCAATAAGGAGCTCGCCGTTGAATATCCGCCCACGTCTCGAGTATTGCCCAGCATATGATGTCGACGGTAGTCAAAGGTGTGTTCGAATCCGTTTTGGAGACTATGGCGCGAATGTTGCGGTCAATCAAGGGCGGTGCAAAGAACATGACCGAGTGACCATGGCCCAACCTGCGCATCCGCATGCAGCCTAGTGTCCGTAAAGGGCACAATTCAAGTTTGCAAGGGGTCACTTGTATGAGACTACACTAACCTTGAACAAGAGCATCCTTTGTCACCTTAGGCCCGAGTGTGACTGCTGCGCGTGATCCGACAGGAAATTTGATGTCGGTTCCTCTTGTATGCGCGTGGTCCAAATAGACAACACATTGAGGTAGCCTTTGAGAAAGTACTGACAACGACATTTGTTGAACATGGCCATCTCGCGTCATGATCACCAGTTCGTCATTCTCATTGAAATATACACCACCGGTAGCGTCTGAGGCAATGTCCAGCCACGCTTTGGCCACTTGTTCATTGGAAAGATCGAGGACCTGTGCACCGACATCGAGCAGAATGTGGATCTTTGGGCATTGTGTGGTTACCAGTCGGAGAAGTGCAAGGGTAGCAAGTCGTTCGCCATTGTCATGGGCCATGATATAGGAGCTATTCTCAGGTTGAAGGAGATATGTGACGACCCTAGCATTAGTTCCCATCTGTGGGCCAAGGTCGTGCTGAGCAATAGATAGAGGTAGCAGCCATCTGGTGTCATTGGTGCCAGAAAATCCTGCCAATGGTTGCTTTAACAACTGAACCGCACGACAAGAGACAAGCTTGCTCACCGGTTACAGGTTTCTCCCGCCTTTCAGCTAAATCCCAGCTGGACCCAGATAGCTTCCATAGATATTCCTTTGCCTCCTTCGGAAACACAACCCGAGAGAGGTAGAAGTCGATAACTATCTGATTCCGACAGAACATGGGAAATATCACATTGTCCCATCGCTCAGATGGGTAGAGAGTCACGTCAGTGGGTTTCCGAAGTGAATCAGGGAAGGTCTCGTGATCATACGGCTTCACCCATAACGTGTATTCTACCGATGGGTCATCTTGGTCTAGCAGAAGTGTGAAGGCAGCTCTAAGTTGCTGCTTGGTGAGACCGGCATAGTAGTATGATAGGCAAGTGAGAATGATGGTGAGATCTGGATGGCCGAACTGGGTGTTAGGTGCTGGTACATCCTTGGCCCGATATGGGACCGCAAGCATCGTGATGGGGGATGAGATAAGACCATAATCGACGCGCCATCGTCGTTCCAAGAGAGCAAACAATAAGATGTCGGTGGTCAATAGACCACGAAGCAGTAGTAGAACGTTCCACAGGTGACCTTGCTCGGAATCCTTTGCATATTCCTCCACCCTCTTCGCTGTATCCGGGATCTGCAGTATATTTCGGTCCGAGATGAAACTACGAACCGCATTGCACAGCGTTGGGGAGAGGCATTGAAAAGTCGGTAAACCACGAAGCTGTCCGGCCATCACATCTTCTGTTATCGATGATATTAGATGTTGACCAACATTGCATGTCTGCAGGATGCGGATGTGAGGGAATGATCCAGGTTGGTCGCATTCGTACTGTATGGAATCTGGCGCATGTTTCGAAAGGGAATATAAGTGTTCCCGTGCGAGCTGCAGGACTTGCTGTGTAATCGCCCATCGCTCAGGATATCCATCTATATGCTGGTTGAGACCAAGTGTGTAAACTAACTGGAACCGTGGGTGGAGAATTTCGTCGCTTTCATCAAGGATATCTCGCACATGCAATTCGATCCATTTCTGAAGGTCCAGCCAATCTTGTGCACGATCCTGTTTTAACAATCAGCTCAACCATCAACATGATTACCACACCCATTACCTTCTGAGACACGCCAGGAGGGAACTTGGGTAGCTGGGCCTCGACACTTTTTAGCTTGAGTGAGACAACATGCTCTGGCTGTACGAGCAAAATTCCACGCTTTGCCATGCATTGATGCATTAGCTTGCGTAGGACGTCGAGTTTTTCATCATTTCCAAAACCATAGTACTCGGGAGTCCGGGAACATGGCAAGTGGTATATCGGTCTATTTGTGAGACCTCCAAGGCGAGCAACCAATAGGTCGAACATCTGCACTCTCAATGCTTTTGGGACAATGACACGGACGAGCTGCTTTCCATCAGCAAGAGCAGCCGCAGCGATCGGTATGATCACCGATGACTTTCCTTCTCCCATGTTGACCTGTATTAATGTATTCTGACCAGACCGGGGGGACATAATCTCCATTGCAGCTTCTGCCTGCGAGCGACGAATGAGAAAGTTGCCCTGGATCTGATGAGGAAGACACTGTGAGCAGAGACTAGGAAAAGGAAAAGAAACTGACTTGGATGAGGAGCCAGTCTGGGTACTGTTCAGGTTCCCACCCATCACATCCCTCGTTCTCCACTTCCTTTGATAAATCCTCTTCGAGACCATCCAGAGCAAGCTGGAGCAATCTCCGCGCACGCTGAAGGTCCAATAGAAGTAGTGCCAACGAAATCAAGCATTTCTTCCAGTCCGAAGAAATATCAATCGGCGAGGTGGATGAAAGATATCGTAAGAGGACAATTGCAGTGATTGATGGCCATTGACCAAATTGGAAGTGTGCTTGTTCATATGGATCCATTGTCGGAGCCAGGTTCTCCTGCAGAATTTGGAGAGAGTGAGAGAATGCAGACCTGCACTGCTGGTAGTGATTCTTGAGTGTCCCGATGCAGTCTTTTTCCTTCACTCGGTAAGACATACGAGATTCTGTTCGAAAATACTGTGCACTGGCTCGCAGTTTGGGAAGATATTCTCTCTGAAGTGAATCATTCGTGCGCAGAGTCGGATGGGAGAATATTTGGTCCAGCACAGATATTTCCTCAGGGGATGCCGTGATACTGTCGCGAAGCAAAGGGATACGGGGGGTTAGGTTCGGGGCCAGTCGTTTGTGCATCAGGTAATCGAGTCCAACCTGGATCGGAGAACCTGCATCAAAGAGGTATTTCACAGACGAAAGGGCAGTTTGAGGAGTGCTCCGGGGTTCCGGCTCCAAGTAAGTCGACTTGAAATTACCACTGTCACGGGAGTCGGTATCCCGACTGTCAAACAGAAACGCATCCCGCAATAACCTGGTGGAGGTGTAGTCATAGTCCCTGGATGAGTGGAGCCAGTACCATCTCCTTTTTACTTCCTTGTATGCAGCTTCAATACGAGGATACATGGTTGAGTATTCGTCCTGGACATCTCTGAGACCCATGATTGATCGAGGACCAGCTGACTGCAGGAGGTGAAGTGCTTTCTGGACACCTGTTTTCCCTGTGAGCGGATCAGGTCGATGCCAGCTAGTCATGGCATGCAGCCAAGCAAGAAATTGTGTGCTGGATGAGCTGCCATTCCCTACCAAGCAGCCTAGCTCAGTGTCCACATTGTAGGTGTAGTACAACTTGTCACCACCAATGACCCTAAACTTGTTTGGGTCAGTTTCATTTCGCAGTTCACTTTTGCCATGGGGTGCAAGGATACGCCTCGGGATCAGGTTGTCGAGGAAACCTGAAAGATGAGACTTTGGCCTAAGAACAAGAAGGCTCTCCAGACCGAAAAGTGCCTGAATGCATTGATCCTCGTCGTAAACCATACCCTCGAAGTCCCGGGATTCCAGCTCCCCCTTTTCATTGGCAAAGAAAGACAAGTTGAGCCACGGCAGAGTGACTGATAACCGCAGTGCAGAGGTAGAATCGACGAAGGATGTGGTGATTACGAGTCCTTGCATCTCATCTAGACACTTGAAACGTTCGGAAAGCATTGCCCAAGTCTGGCTCGGGACATCCACGAGCATTTCACGCCTGCCACGCCTGTAACACGAGCCAGAGGCAAGGTCAATCCTCCAATAGGAAGAAGATTCATCCCAGAGCTGGTCAACAGGGCGTATCTCGATCAACTTTGACGATGGGTCCAGTAAATGCACGTGTTTTTCAACGAGTGATCCTGGAAGGTCCTGCGAAAATGTGTCTCGGGGGATCAACACCAAGGGGTCTCTTATTTCATCGCATTGCATTCGAAGCAGCAAGATACTCTCTCGCGATGAAAAGTGAAGCTGAAAATATTTCCAGTTCATCATGATGAAATTTAGTAGTGTTTAAGTGCGCACCCTACGTCTGGACATCATACTGAGAATCATGGAATCCATTCCTGAGGCGTTGGACGGCACGGTGATGATTCTCTGCTGAAATGGTAGTTAGGCAAAGCTTGTGATACCAGACATCGTAGCAAGCACACACATCAGGAAAAAGTTCTAGGATCTCATCTGGCAAACTGCCTAATGGCTTACCAGCCACCCGAAGTTCACCACTGAGCAGGTCAACGTGCACTGTCAGAAAACACTCGTTTTTAGTTGCTTCGGCTTCACAAATAAGCCATCGATCATTTGGATGCTGCAGCTGCTGCCATCTCCACGTGCCTGGGCGATGGCGCATAAAGAACCTAGCAGCGGCAAGATCGATACCATAGTCTGATGGATCAGAAAGGATAAAGGCCCTCAGGGGCTTCTCGAGGGTCAGAGAAACACCATTGTGTTGTATATCTACTAGACGTTTTGAATAGGTGCCTGAAATATTGAGGTATGAGCTTCGAGATGTGCGACATTTAGGGATACAACATACGTCGCTCAGAGAGTGCACGAATGAAAATAGAACAAGACAATAAAACATCTACGTCCTCTGGGGAGCGGATGAGCTTGTAGACAGTAACGTGGTCAACGTCAAACGTGCTTCGACAGGCAATGGCCATTTCTAGCAGGGAGGAGATACATTCTTCATTCGGTGGTGCCATCACCAAGTCGGATAAGAGCTCTTGTACGCAACTGAAAGTCCTCCTACGCACTTTCTGAAGAAGCTCAATGACTCTTGTTGAGACATCTTCACTAGGACTCGATGCAAGCACACGAGCGAGGAGTAGGGAGATGGTATTCGTCAGTATACTGTCCATCGAGCTGGACCCGGCCGTGGCGAGCAAGTCCTCCAACTCAACTACGAGGGCGATGCAAAACGATGAGTCTTGCAGATCTTGATGCCAGATCCACGTGCCAGTATGTGAATCAAACGGTCCGACTTGAGTGGTTGTGTAGAAAAGGAGAGAATATACTTCCTTGCGACGAAGGCTGAGAGTTCTGGTGCATAAACCACGTAGAATGTTGAGCCATTGGAGCGAGCCACCAGCGCGCAGATGAGCATATGTGACGAATTCATCGAGGGAGAGATCGGGGGGACAGTCAGCTTGATCGGCCAACACCTTATTGGACGTGTGAGAAGTAGAGCGTGCATATTGCCTAACCAGATTGTTATCAGCGAACGGCGGTCCTACGGTGGGTGGGTCCTTGTTTCGAAAATAGCGCAATTGCGGGAGATTTCGGGATGGACCATTGCTATAAAAGAGACCGATTTCTTCTGAAACTGAAACTGAAGCCACATCCGAATCCGAATCCGAATCGTGTTTCAAATCAGCACCTCGAGGTTGGCAGTAGTAAGGCGGCTCCGACTGAAAGACCTCGGAAAGTGAACGATATCCACCGTGAAGTGCCTGAACATCATAGTTGTTCATTCGGATCCCGGGTGGCCGATGGATTACGCTGACAAGAGTCGAACGCCAAATACGAATGCACGTAGGACATTGCAGTTCGAATATGACGACTTTTGCATGTAATGACGACGCGAGAAATGGGGACGGGCCCTGCATGCGGCGATGATTGACCCTCAAGTATTCGTCCATTCTGGCCTTGAGTTGCCGAAGGGGTGGGGATTGATCATGATAGCGGACTGGGAAACTTTCTTCGGTAAATTCGTCAGAGAGCACCGGCACTTTCCAACGGGATTGGGAATCGCGTGCAGAAAAGTACTGGACTGCACGGGAAAGACGATGAAGATGCGTTGATTTGCATAGAAATAATTCTTCGAGGTCGATTGAAATGATAGGGGGATAGTCAGCGAGTAGTGGAACCTCCTGCACAATTAGCTTGTCGAGTGCTACACACAGCTCAATTACTGTCAACCCTTGAACGGAAAAACGCTCCAGATCTTCTTCCCAACGGTATTCCCATTCAACTTTGCTAATGTATTCCCTCAACAAGAAAGCTAGTTGTGAGCACGCGCCTTCCACGTCGCAAACAGAGGCAACCCAGTCATCAATGCTCTCTTCAACAAATCGATCAATGTCGAAGAGAGTGGTGACAGAGTCAGCGTCATATGCCTCCTTAAAAAAGGCTCCGTTCGAAGACAAAAAGTCATGTAGTGTTCCACGGGAGTGATGGTTGGGACGGAAGGGAGTGGCGACAGGCATGCTGTTATAAGCCTCGAGAACTTTGTTAATATATTCGTGACTATTCCGGAGATAAAATCGTGTGTCTTGGATGAGCTGATCTTGCGAAGGGTTCTGGAATGGAGAACGGCGGACCCTCTGCTGCTCCCACATGGCGTCGAGGATATTTCGAAGATGAGTGTATGTATCCAGCGCTATTTCTGAGAGCCAGTTGGGTGCAAAAGAACCAAGCTTGTTTAGGCGTCGAAGAATCGAATGCAACATGAAATGAAGATGATGCCTGGAGAGACTTGTATTGCATTCCTCCTTTGCGAGGGTGCATCTGAAGAACAGCATGAATGATCTATAGGAAGGACGCCTGAGAATGTGATCAACCGCCATCTGGATCGCAGCTTTGATGACAAGCCAAAGGCGAGAGCGACGCCAGATTATCTGTGCATTGGTGCGATCGTGAACACGTTTGGTGATGGGGGGGACATTAATAGTGACAGTTGTTCCGCACAAGATATCCAAAACTGGTGCGAAACGGTGATCACTGGGGAGAGGAACGCCACAAAGAAACTGGCCAAGCTCGAATTGGAAATTGCCATCATCAAAGACGTCGTTTGGTATCTCGACCATCGATTCAGGGAATGAATATGTCTCAGACGAATGTCCCCAAGAACGTCGAATAACTGAGGATATCCGGAATGCCTCGCACAGCATGCCATTCGCCCGCTTCGTAACAAGGACTGCAGTCTTTTCACCCTGGTGTGGGATGAAATATGTGAGGACATCTAGACATCGTCAACACAGATACCCGGCAACTCAAAGTATAGCCACATGCCTCCTATTTCCATTCCTCGCAACTGCGAGATCACGCAGTCAGTGTCCGAGTATTCCGACTGCACGAAGGCCAGTAGGTTGCCCAGCATCTTCGTGATGCGGCGCCATTGAACCTGCTCAGAGGTGTTGGAAAGGGTGCTATAGTAGGTGTGGGCAGCGGCGTGTACTGCACGGAGGAGTGAAAGGTCGTTTTCCGGGGTATCATCGGATTTGTCGGGGAGATGGAGTGGGACAAACACATGATGAACAGCATAGAGCAATGATTCTGGAGTGTGAACAAACGGAGCTGAAGGTGAGCTTGTTGTCCGAGGATGGGCTTCGTCAGTGCTGGACAAGGTGGACATGGTGGTATTAGGGCAAGAGGGCTGCGTGTAGGGAGGAGGCTGTATTCGAGTTCAATGAACACAGCTTTACGTGAACTTGGACGTCCGCTCTTTTCACCTGTAAGTCCGTGACTTTGCTGTCTGCCATCAACTCACTGGCATGACACCACCCCCAAGTCCTATGTGTGGGCCGTGTACGTTGGAGCAATGGACATTGTACTTGTGGACAACACCAACGTCGAGGTCAGGCACTGACATGCAAGATCAGTTACGGCGATAAATGTCATCCGTTCTGCGGTGCGCCACTCGTCAGTCTCTCGGCGAGGGGTAGCATAGACCTGCCAGAGTCCTATTTCCTTATCCCCCCCCACTTCACGGACATGAGGCAGGGGTTTCGATTGTCTAGACATTCGCCCTATGTTACATGTACTCGGCTGCATGTCCTCCGAATGCACTCGTTTCGTTCCCTCCTCCATAGCGAATTCCTGCCTCACGCCACGTAGATGTATTTGCTCATATCGTCTTTGTCCCGTTTCAAATACTCCTGCTCCACCAATCCCTCGATCCGCAGCTTGATCACGCTCACCTCGGGAACAAAGTGGTTCTTGACCGCGTCGATCGTCTGCGTCTTGAGCGCCTCGTAGTTCAGCTCCTTTTTCGCCTTCATGATCCGCACGATCGCCGCGTCCAGGTAGTGCTTGCGGTCAGAGTCAATGTGCGACTGCGTCCGTTTCGACTCCTCGGGCTGCAATGCCCACTGTCAGCGAGGACGACGGGAACGAGTGACGACGACGACGTACCGTGTCCTTGGCCTGGATAGAGTTGATATGCACCTTGGCCCTCGCATCCGTAAAGTCGGCGTTGAAGAAAAACACGTCGTCGTCGTCGACGTCCCTCCCTGCAGGTCGTTTTCGCAGCACTTTTTTATTCGCACACGCCAGACTTTGAAGAGTTCGTTTGAGCTCGGGCTCGTCTATCGCGTCCCAACGGTGTCAGCTATCGGTGTCCAAAGGGGTGCATGCAGCTTACCCATTCGGGTGGCCTCCAGGATGGTCTTGTACCCCATTTCTATCTCCTCGTTGAAGAGAAGTAACACTACGGCCTGGTACAGACTGACGGTCAGGTCCTTGTTGCCAGCCGAGAACCTCGCTTTGAGCGTTGCTGTACCAAGCGAGTGGTCCCATTCTAGCTTGTGTCCTTGGTGCTTGACCCTGTAGAAAGTCGCGTATTGCTGCAGATCGGAGTGCATCTGCGAAGCGAAACATCATCCATCAGACTCAGTACAGAAAAAACAAAGTCAGCATGCATACAGAGAGGTCCAGATCCACGTCCTTTTTTCGCACAGCGAATGGCCATACACTCCGTTGAAGAACCATTACAGAAAGCTTTCGAGCATCGCTTGCTTCAGGAAGCCGATTATGGAACTCCCTCAGGACTTCCCGAGAGAGGGCGAGATCATTGAACATGTGTTCCCCTTGCCCGAATTCGGGATCGTACCCTGAATGTGAATTGATCAACCTCAGAGTAAAGCGAAAGGAAGGGGTGGCTACTCGCCTTCCTTCAATATCCTCAGCACACCCTTTTCGAAATCGTCCGAGGCACTCTTTTCAAGCAACAGCCTCTTTGCCAACGCTCTCGTATAAAACGTCCTGAACACGTCCTTGTCGTCGGTGAACCTGTATAACGACAGCACCTTCTCCAACATTGACTCCCATTCACCGTCAGAGATGTCCCGTTGCCCACGCCGCATGAGCTTGTCGAGGTGTCGGGCAATGAGTTCTGCAGGTTTGTTTCGACGAGCCTTGAAGCCAATCGCGAATGCATCGGTGAGCGCGTACGAAAACGAGGAATTTGGTGCCAAAGAGGAGACAAAGGACGTTTGGAGCGTGTGGTCTGCAAAATTCTTGAAAGCGAGGATGCGTTCGACCATGTCTTCTTCGTGCTCCGTATCTCTAATGATGTTCCCGACGCTCGTCTAGCATTCATCGATCATCATCTAAACCCATAAGATCACACGCAACGCGCGTTACCTGTATGTAAGACTTGAACTCCTTGCAAAGGATATTCAGGCTATCGAGCGCCTCGAATTCGGCATACATAGACCGGAGCTTGTCCGTTCCCTGTGCGTTCATGATCGGACCTAGAGCTGCACCTCTCAGGTGAGACATGCTGACCACAAAAGCATACGTACCCTCCTTGGCGAGCCACTCCAGCCTCGTCCCCAACAGTCCATGTCTGCAGGCCTGCACGACACCATTGACGGTCTCCCCAACGCCACCACAAATCTCCATGGCCCTCTCACGCTCCTCGGCAATTCGCTCCGTGACATGCACCAAGAACAACTCTGCGCTGATATCGAACGTATCGATTTTGTCCCTCGCCTCATCGGTATAAAACAACAGCGCCTGCCCGAGAATGGCACGTTCTAAGGTGACGGCACATACGTCGTGAAGTAGGAGATGAGATATGAGATTTCGAATCATCCCGCGGTTGAGATCCGCGGACCTGGGGTGACAATGAGCGGGGAACGTGTCCATTGAGGAAGAGAAGTCGACCTCTCCGCTCTCTCCTTGTTCAACCATGATATGACGCTTGAGCGAATAGATTCGACAGTGAGCGTATCGTCGAGTATTTACCGCTTGAGCATCGCGAAGGCGAGATCACTATGATGAGCCGCATGGGAAATCGGACGGCAGAGCGTGCCACGCCGCAAACCGAGTATTCTGACGCTTCGGGTCCTTGGGAATGAAGGCACGGTCGAAAGAAGACAACAGGGATCGCAAGAGGACCTGTGCCAACAGTGTCATCGTGCGTGCTAGGAATGCAGAGTAATTGCGACGCACCACCTGGCGCTCGAACCACGTACAGACATCGACGTAATGTGCGAGCCACTCCATGAGAGTACCATGAGAGCGAGGCCGATGATCAAGCTCATAACGCAGTCGCACACAGCACTGTTCGAGCTTGAGGATAAGTATATCGTACACTCTCTTGCCCTGACCAGGGATGTGTACCTGCGAGAAACAGGTGGTGTAGACGCATTAGAACGTCGGCGGAAACAGAGCAACCTGAGAGTTCCGGGGGAGTAAATTGTGGGTGAAGTGTCGCATTGCTGAGTGGTTTTGCTACTAGTACGGGAGATAAGCGCGTTGATGACACGGCCAGGGGTGGAAGGTCTACGGCTTTACCTTTGACATCCTTGGACCTAGACGCAGTGTTCCCTGTGTGCCAATAAAGAATATGCTATTTCTATACCCAGACCAATGACGCGCGAACCCCACCCACGCTCAAGGCTTCCTTCTTCGAACTTCACACGCCTCACCCCGTACATTCCCGCGGGTTCGCACGTGGCGGGAGAAACGTGCTTGGCGATGATCCCAACTCCGAGGACAAGAGCAATCTCACTGTGATAGTTCAAGTGGGCATACTTTACTCGAACGGGATTTTGGAGACCACAGACATCGTTTTCTCAACCGCTGGGCCTGGTACATCGAGCAATAACCAAGAGGCCTCGCCTTGGACACTCACGTGGCCTTCACAGCGCCTAGTGCTATCCTCGTCGAGTGGAACGCACACGAACCCTGGTACTAGCAGAGTGACGCAGATATGTGGGACACTTATTTCTGGTATGTCCCAATGACTTCTCCAGAAACTATCTGACCTCACGTTTGAATACAGTCTCGGTGTAACCCTTGCGAGGGGCCTAACGTGGACCCTTTTTTGCTCCTGGCAGTGTGCGGAATGCCCTGGGGGTAACCTCAGTACTAAATGTCAGGCTGCGTTCATGGGTCTGCACCTCACCCAGGCGTCCAGCAGGTACCTCGAGGTGAGTGGTTTGTCGACCTCGGCCTACCATTGCTAACTTGGGCAGGGAACGTTATCTACTTGGATTCGGACTACCGACCATGACCTGGACGATCATCCAGGACGTCAGACAAGTTTTTTCACAAGACACGGGACATTATCAGCGTCCTTCGGGCCTGTGTGGATGATCAGTACCGGTACGTTATCTATCCTGTTCGAAGCCTTGCGCATTGCCGACGTCCATATCAGCGGGCCTAGCTCTAACGCTCTGGAGAGAGTCGTTGGATTCGTCTATCGTTAGCGCAACATGCTGCTTTTTATCAGTATAATTTGCACGGAGCCCGGAATTGTTGGATTGGCTTCGCGCAGACAGAGACGGTAAGTAGTTTCTCTTACATTGTGGGATGTCTCGTAGACTGAGCCCTGCTAGCTGTACTACCAACCGGTCCCACCCGCTCCTCAACCCTACGTCATCAACTCGTCCTAGGTTCAATACCCCGAGTGCTATGACGTGGGGCGTGTATGTCGTGTAGCAATGGGATATCACACTCTTTGGTAGGGCTGCTCGCTTCGTTTAGGCTGAGCATCATCTCATCTTCCCTCAGGCGCCGGCTTCTTCCGGGCGAGCTATAAAAAAAAGCTATCTTGGACGACCGATGGGACTTGAATGGATTCTGAACAGAACTACACCCAAGGCTGTCTCGCCAACTACACATGTCAAGATGGGGCCCTCGATATCGATGATCACGCTGTACAGCATCTCGACGGTGGGCGCGACCTACTAGCCCTTGATCAACGAGCAAGGGATCATCAACGTAACGCACAACCGAGATAGGTTCCAGGAGACGTTTACGGTGTGGACGCGATGGCGTCGCTGTGACGTAGAGACGGACGATTGTTGTAGCAAAGTGATGCGTGCACCGTCCATTATTTACGTGGGTACTCGGGGTCAGACAACGGCTCGATGGGTACTTGGTGGTGTTCCTTCATGTAAATAGTGAAAGGTAGGTTTGATTGTCATGTGAACGGGTCTGTCCAAAGCTACCAGGTGTGCAGGGTTGGGAAACGCCAGGTGTCAATGGCGAGGGCCACCCGGGTGAGAGTGTGGGACACGTCTTGGACAGTCGTGCCAGTCTGTCCGACACCCCAGCCCCACCCCCGCGTCTGCCATCCACCTGTTAGATGGATGAGAAAGTGTTTTGAGTGCGGCCACGCCGACGCAAGCACAATCCGTTCGTCATCCGTCAGCTTGATCATGTATTTCACCCTAAGCGGAGCTTGTTAAACATCGTGCACGGCTATAAATCTTGTATTATAATGTTCTTGATTCCAGATACCTGAATGTAAGCCAAGGGTGTGGAGAGTTCTCCTGGTGGACGACGGACAAGTCGGGAAGACGGAAACAGAAGGGACCACGAGGACGGGGAATTGCATGCGAGATGGTAATCGCAAAATGGGGTCCACGCGAAAAGAAACCACCGTCAATTCATGGAATTGAGAAAAGCAGACGTCAGTCGTATGAAATTTCTGAGGTGGGGTCGGGAATGAGGTTGAGTCGGGTCAACGTGGGCAAGTGGGAGGATGTAGAAACTTTTTCATAGATATGTGTACTATAGATCGAATGCTCGCGGACTCGGAATGGCTCATTCGGTTGGTATCCACGAGGAGACATCTTACGTTGGTTGGTTCAGCCACGCCAACGGGTCCACATTCGAAAAGCCACGTGCGTTCCCTGCAACAGCGCTGCGCAATGCTGCAGGACTTGTCCCACATGGACCGTATTACCCAACTCCAGGACGAGATCCAACGCGCCTGTCATCTCCCCCACCCGTGTCACCTCGACTCACCCACCCGCAGCTCCTCATGATCATGCCGAGCAGCATCGGCTACCTCACTTCCTGCTCAACCTTCTTGCAGGTCAGCCCTGACATACCCATCACAAAAATGCGACACCAGATAAGTTTGACCTCCCCAACGTCTTTTGCAGTCTATCTCAGTCTCTGTCATTTCGCTGGGGCTCATCCCACCCACCCGCAGCCAACATGCGAGAGCTCGTCGATGATTTGGTCCTCAAGGCGAAATAAATCCAGGTCCTCGTACAGTCCTTACCTGTACCCGAACCCGAGGAGACTCAGGCACGTCGCCGTTCCCTCACATCCACGCCCGCGCTGACAACCCGACCTCGTTCTAGTCGCTAGGTGCATCGCCTTGGGGCACTCAAAGCCCCCATGACAGAGGCCAAGTCGAGACCGTCGATCGAGTCCATGTCCTCCACTCACCTTCATCCCCCGGCGTTATATACACAGAACGATTGCATCGGCAATATGCAGAGCTGCTGCGCTGATCGTTGGACAACGCCGACGTCGAGGTCGATATCTCATCCAACATAAATTAGAGGCGAACGACACCCGTCTTGTCCATATACTTTGGACTCGGAGTACCACTCTTCCGTCCCTTCCCAGAGTACTATTGATACCGAGTCCCTTACTCGGTCGTTTGCCGGTGAGCACTCATAGGTGATGTTGACATTGATGCACATGAGACAAAGCGTGAACCATGATTGCGTTGTCTAGTTTGTCCCGTATTACATGTACTCGTGTCTGCATGTCCTCGAGACACGAGCATGTCGTTTCTCCCTCCTTAACTACTCCCTTCCATCCCACACTTCGTCGTGGCACGTCGCGCCATCTAAAAGTATACTGCCTTACCATCACA
>JBBPTY010000368.1:0-19436 GCA_038094335.1 Tylopilus aff. striatulus | reverse complement strand
CCTCGGGAGCGATCTATTGCCCTGGGCGTAGAGCTTGTAGCGGGGAGACATCGGGACACATGCACCAATACCAGGATACAGTGATGGCCGTGCCGTCAGACAGCTATATGGGCGCGGGCCGCAGCGGAAACCATGACTGTGACATTGTGAACCCCCATCGCAGAAGTGTGCTCCTTTTTGAGACTAGCAAATTTGCCCATAAAAACTCGCTGCGTTGGTTTGGCAGGACGAGTTCACTGTGACCTTCCACATGGGCGAAGTTCACGTTCAGGTTTGTTGAACTGAGGTGTCAGCGCTTCAGCACTGACATATATAGTGCCGTAGTAGGGATAGAACAAACGCCACTGATTCCGCTGCAAATAGATTCGGAACTCGACTTGTTATTGGAAGATCGTAACGAAGGAGTCCAGCCTCCCTTCTGAACAGGCACCAGTCGCACGACGCGGAGATAGTATCCAATCCTCGTTGCGGCTGATAGTAAACCTGCGTCATATATCCTGAAAGCCCCTACCGCTGGCACTATTGGAGTTGCTGTTGCTGAAGCGAAGGAGACGCTGCGAAACATCAAGTTGCAACCTTCCCAAACCTTGGTGCTAAGCAATCGAAGAGCGTCATTTAATGCGCACTACATATAGCCGGTACAGCTCTTTAAACAATGCCAGACATTTGTCTGCCGAAGTTTCTACTTCCGAGTCCATTCCCGGCTCACTTCGAAGTGATATCTCGACTGCAATGACCATAGTCCGGCTCTGGACACACGGATTCCATCTCGCCAGCGGTCGAGAAACAGATCAGCCACACAGATGACACAGATAGGCGGCAGCGATGCGCCACAAAGCCTCGGGCACGTCCTACTTCGGGAGGTCAAGTAAAAATACACTCAATATGTTTGATTTATGAAGGACGAACCAGATTATCCGTCGAGAGGTGTTTTCGATGCGCAGACACAGTCGCCGGGACCGTTTGTTAATTGAACCAGTATCCTGTCCTTCGAGAAACCACGATGTGTGTAAAGAATCTACAGATCTAGAGCAGAAATGACTGATCCATTGATCGCATTCCGGCTCACCATCGTGAAATCGACATGTTGGGGTTGGCGGCATATCGTGGCGTGAGAAAGCTGTGCAATAAGTGTTGGTCTGAAAGTCGTATGTGAGTCGGATGGTCCCCTTAGAGATCATATCGATCATATGCGGCTCACCATGGTTGCAAACAGTAAATATCAAGACAGCGTGATTGTTCGGGTCGCCCAAGCAAGTCACAGCATGACACGTACAATATATGCACTCGGAGAAGAAATCCACCACGGAGATCGAGATGACCGCCGAGGTACCGAGGTACTGTTTGCGGAAGGTAGCCCTTGACAGCTACAAAACGAGACTCGTTCATACCATGATGCTCATCCCCAACTCCACAGTACAAGTCACAATAGTTCCCAACCTCGTTCCTGGTACCTTTAAGATCGTATCTCTCATCGAGGGCAACCCAGCTGCTACTGTCAACCTCACAAAGCCTAGCTTTCAATCTGTCTTCCTAGGTGGCCCTGTTACAACCGTAAGTCTGTTCATCATCTCCATATGAGAGTGAGGTTTACCCTAGTCATAGTGGAAAATCAAGCGGGAGGGCCACAACACTTATCGGCTCAATGTTGGCTCATATGCCTACACCGCGGGGTAGTTGATAGCAAGGTCACAGCCACCACCCACGTTAAGCAGAACGTGGAGTGGATCGCCACCTACAAAGAGACCCAAGACGCCTACACGTGAGAGATATTCATTCTCGTGGCACAGTCCTATTTGGAGTTGATAACGTCACCTTCAAGTATCGAGCCTGCCAACGATCAGAGCAACGGGTGGACGGTCCGTTCTGACGAGTCCCATGCCATGGTTACTGGTGTACTTGTATTGCTGCGTCAGTTTTTGATTTGTCTCTCAGTGTGGGATCAGCGTCCTCATCGAGTCCCGCTCGTGGCTCCCGAGATATTTGACAAGCCAACTGTTCCGTTTCGAGGCAGTTGATTGATGGAGAGTAAAGCCGACTGAGTCAGTAGTGGTGTAAGCTAGTTTGTAAAGCATGTCAGAATGTCGCTTATGAATGGAGAATAAGTAGTTTTTGAGTAGATGCCTGTGGAAAGACTAGGGGTGAATTTGCTACACATGCTGTGGGTCAGACTGCAGAGCTAAAGTCATGTGAGTGATTCATGATTTCTCACGTAAGTATGACTAAACCATTCAGGGCGTAATGGAGACGATCCGTACCCACAGGGTTTGAACTTGTCCTTCATCTACCCCCCGCTCCTGGCTTGGGAAACCTCACAAATATTGTACTCGACAGGTGTTCACTTCATCTCCGTTGACAAGGGTGAACCCACAAGCATTTTTAACTTATCTTTGACGCCACGGGTTTCTTTGGGTTACCTCACTGGAAGGTGGCACTAGGACGGGGCTGAGGTCACGCTAAATTTCCAACAGCACTGACATATGCAAGTAGGGATGTATCAAACGCCACTGATTCCTCTGCATGTAGATTCGGAACTCGACTTGTCATTTGGAGATCGCAACGAAGAAATTCAGTCTCGAACTTCTGAACAGGCACCAGTCGCACGACGCGGAGATGGCATCCAATCCCCATTGCAGTTGATAGTGGATTTGAATTATACCCTGAAGGTCCCTGCCGCTGGCACTGCTGCACACCGAGGAAGCGAAACAGAGTCGTACTCGTTAGAGACAATTTCAGCAGCTTCATCCATTGGGACCGAGTGGCTCGCGCCATACTTGAACTCATCCCCGACCGCCTCGGAAGTCAGTTACACGTTTCGATGGCTTCCATGACGCCTCCTGAGTCCCATCTGGTGATCTCAGGACTGTCTATTTGTGGAGAACGACCTTGCCGTCAGGCAAGACAAGGACACTGCACAGGACCTTCCCTGTGAGACAGACGTTCGGATCCCGTTTCATTCCAGCGGATGATCATTGAAGTTGATGTTACTGAAGGAGAGGTTGCGAAACATCAAGTTGTAGCCTTTCTCAGCCTTGGTGCCGAGCAATCAAAGAGCGTCATCTGATGCGCCTGACTACATATAGTTTGTACAGCTCTTCAAATAGAGCTGGACGTTTTCCCGCCGAAGTTTCTGCTTCCGAGTTCATACCATGCTCAATCCACTTCGAAATGATACCTTGACTGCAAGAACCGTTGTCCGGGCTAAACCAACTGTGGATACATGAACGCCTTCCCACCAACGCCCTGCGGTCGAGAAGCAGATCAGCCACACAGATGACACAGATGGGCGGTAGCGATGCGCCACAAAACCTCGGGCACGTCCTATCTCGGGAGGTCAAGTAAAAACACACTCAATATGTTTGATCTGCGAAGGACGATATGCAATACACGCCAGCGAACTTCGAACTAGATTATCTGTCTGTACAACTTTTTGAGGTGTTTTCGATGCGCAGACACAGTCGCCGAGACCGTTTGTTAATTGAACTATCGAAGCGTCCTGTCCCTCGAGAAGTCACGACGGGTATGAAGAATATACAGATCTAGGACGGAGATTACAGATCCATTGATCGTATTCTTGCAAAGGTCCAGCTCACCGACGTTTCTGAGGTATTAAGGCATCGACAGCCACGGCCCTCGGTGTTCGCACCTTCTATTTGACATATTGGAGTTGGCGGCGCAGCGTGGTATGATAAAGATGTGCAATAATTGTTACGCCCTGCTGGTCCGAAATTCATATGCGAGTCGGACTGTCCCTTGAGAGATCATGTGCGGCTCACCATGGCTGCAAACAGTAAATATCAAAGTTAGCGTGATTATTCGGGTCGCCAATTCACAACATGACACGTACAATGCATGCACTCGGAGAAGAAATTCACCACGGAGATCGAGATGACCGCCGAGGTACCGAGGTACTGTTTGCGGAAGGTAGCCCTTGACAGCTATAAAATGAGACTTGTTCATACCATGATGCCCATCCCCAGCTCCACAGTACAAGTCACAATGGCTCCTAACCTCGTTCCTGGTACCCATAAGATCGTCTCTCTCATTGAGGGCAACCCGGCCACCAGTGTCAACCTCACACTGCCTGGTTTGCAATTTGTCTACCTAAACGGTCCTGTTACAACCGTAAGTCTATTCATCATCCCCATATGAAAGTGAGATTTACCTCCGTGGTTGTAGTGGACGATCAAGCGGGAGGGCCGCCACACTTATCGGCTCAGTATTGGCTCATATGCCTACACCGGGGTCGTCGATGGCAGGGTCACAGCTACCATCCACGCTAAGCAGAACGTGGAGTGGATCGCCACCTACAGAGAGGTCCAAGACGCCTACACGTGAGAGACACTCATTCTTGTGGCACAGTCCCATATGGAGCTGATGATGTCGCCTTCAAGTATCGAGCCAGTCAACGATCGGACCAGAGGCTGGACGGTCCCTTATGACGAGCCTTTTGGCGAGGTAACTATTTACTCGTATCGACGCGTCAGCTTTTGATTCGTTTTTCAGGTCAAGATCAAGGTTCTCGTCGCGACCCACTCGCTTCCCCCGAGGTATTTGCCAACCCAGCTGTTCCGTTTCGAGGCAGTTGATTGTGAAGAGTAAAGCCGACTGAGTCAGCAGTGGTGTAAGCTAGTTTTCAAAGTATGTCAGAATGTCGTCTGTGAATGGAGAATGAATAGTTTTTGGAGCATATGCTTGTGGAAATACTGGGGGTGAATGATGTGCCACAGAGAAGGGGCAGACTGCAGAGCTTACATAAGTCGTGTGAGTGAGTCATGATTTCTCACGTGAGTCTGGCCAAACGCGTAAAATGGAGACGATCGTTGTCTACTGTACCGACAGGGTTTGAACTTGTCCTTGCGTATACCCCTCGGGGAACCTCACGAATATTACACTTGACAGATGTTCAATTCATCGCCGTTGACAAGGGTGAAGGCATCAGCAATTTGTTTTGTTCGTGTCCTTATACGATATTTTTTCCACTTCGTACCTAGTCTAAGAGGGAATAAGTCTGCCCCAAGCGCATGACAAAATTACTGATTTCAACCCACAAGCAGTTTCTGACCTATCTTTGACGTCACGGGTTAATGCGAAATCCATTTCTAGGAGGAGGTACAGAGGTAACATCATCTAGTAAAACAAGGTAACGCATCAATTCCATCCGGCACTTCCAAACTCTGCACAGATGCGTGAGTGACCAACACGGGGCAAGCTATAACCACAGTATCCGGTAAAGGGAAACGTACTTGACCACCTAGGCATCGTTGACGATGACAGCGTAGATGTTCCGGACGCCTTTTCCCTTATACTTGTCATAATCCTGCGGCAACTGAGTGCTACAAGTCAACATAAAAGCACCGACTACATGGGAGAGAGGAGATCCAGGCGATCAATCTAAGAAATGGCCCTCGTGATGGCGTTCCTCCTCTTAGGAAGCTCTTCTCTGGATCGTCTTCGTTGACGCTCAGAGCGGGGATTTCGTTGTCAATGTCAACCCGGCTCGCGACGAGGATGCTGGATACTGTGGAGTGAGCTGCGCGAGATGCACCTATAAGGATGGGCATCATAGCAAAGGGCAGTGTCATGTCGCATTCTGAGCTCTGGGGCGAGTTCTCGCTATGAGGTCATCACATGGATGGAACTGACTTTCTGAGTAGGGACCGAATCCTTAGCAACGAACGGCAAGATCGAGACAGTGGTTATTCTACGAGCGCGAGATGTTCCGGTACTGTAAACTCGCGCTCTGACATTCTGCTAGAAACATTCTATCACGCTCTGCAACAAGGAAATTGTATGAGTTGGCCAACTCGTACGATTCCAGAGGAACAAACGAATACGCACAAAAGCAGCTCATTTACATAGTCCCTGACCAACCCTACGCTTTCCGCGTCCATCATCGAACTAGCTACCATCTGTGGCTGTTGGTGCACCTGGTGTTACGCTCTTCCATACTCGTCATAGTACTTATCACATGTTTTAGGTTGCATTTCACTGTGAGGGGTATAATGTAGGAAATGGGATCATTCGCTACGATACCGTTTACATAAGAACTATACAGTACCTTCCTTTTGTAGTTACTTGTCGTATCGTCGCATCTTGTCCGTTATTGCAGATAACCGCTGTCGCTCCGTTGCGCCTCGCCAGCAAGTTACGTTCTCACCGACCGCAACTTTCTAACATATAACCCTTCGGTAGATAGCTCGTATAGTAGTCGTCCACCCTCTTCCCTCGTGTAGTAGCACCATCGTATCAACCTGCTTCGTCACCCTCATGTCCCATAAGTACCGTAGTAGGGACGGATCAAACGCCACCGATTCCGCTGCATGTAGATTCGGAACTCAACTTGTAATTTGGAGATCGCAACGAAGAAATTCAGTCTCCCTTGAACTTCTGAACAGCCTGAGGCATCAGTCGCACGACGCGGAGATAATATCCAATCTCCGTTGCAGTTGATAGTAGATTTGCACTATATCCTGATGGCCCCCACCGCTGGCACTGTTGCACACGGAGGAAGCGAGCGAAACAGAGGCGCACTCGTTGGAGGTAATTTCGGCAGCTTCATCCCCTGGGACCAGAGTGGCTTGCACCATACTTGAATTCATCTCCGACCGTCTTGGAGGTCCAATTACACGTTTCGATGGCTTCCATGACGTCTCCTGAGTCCCATCTGGTGATCTCAGGACTGTCTGTTTGTGGAGAAAGACCTTGCCGTCAGGAAAGACAAGGACACTACACAGGACCTACCTCGTGAGATACGTTCGGATTCTGTTTCATTCCAGCGGATGATCATTGAAGTGGCTGTTACAGAGGCAAAGGAGACGTTGGCGAAATATTAAGTTGTAACCTTCCCTGACCTTGGTGCCAAGCAATCAAAGGGCGTCATTTGATGCGCCTGACTACATATAGCTAGTACAGCTCTTCAAATAGAGCCGGACATTTTCCTGCCGAAGTTTCTGCTCCCGAGCCAATTCCACTTCGAAGTGATATATCGACTGCAGGGGCCATTGTCAGGTTAAACCAACTGTGGATACATGAATTCCTTCTCGCCAACGCCGTGTGGTCGAGAAGCAGATCAGCCACACAGATGACACAGATGGGCGGCAGCGATGTGCCACAAAGCCTCGGGCACGTCCTACTTCGGGAGGTCAAGTAAAAACACACTCAATATATTTGATCTGCGAAGGATGATATGCAATACCCGCCAGCGAACTTCGAACTAGATTATCTGTCTGCACAAGTTTTTGAGGTGTCTTCGATGCGCAGACACAGTCGCAGGGACCGTCTGTCAATTGAACTGTCGAAGTGTCCTGTACTTCGAGAAGTCACGACGGGCATACAGATCTAGAACGGAGATTACATATCCATTGATCGTAAAAGGTCCGTCTCACCGACATTTCTGAGGCATTGGGGAATCGACAGCCAAGGCCCTCGGTGTGTCCGCACCTTCGATTTGACATATTGGGGTTGGCGGCGTAGCGTGGTATGAGAAAGATGTGCATCAAGTATCGCGCCCCGCTGGTCCGAAAGTCATATGCGAGTCGGGCTGTCCCCTTATAGATCATGTGCAGCTCACCATGGTTGCAAACAATAAATATCAAGACAACGTGATTGTTCGGGTCGCCCAAGTAAGTCACAGCATGACACGTACAATGTATGCACTCGGAGAAGAAATCCGCCACGGGGATCGAGATGACCGCCGAGGTACCGAGGTAACATTTGCGGAAGGGAGCGCTTGACAGTTATAAAGCGAGACTTGTGCATAGCATGATCCACATCCCCAACTCCACAGTACAAGTCACAATGGCTCCCAACCTCACTCCTGGTACCTTTAAGATTGTCTCTCTTATCGAGGGCAACCCGGCCGCCAGTGTCAACCTCACACTGCCCGGTTTTCAACTTGTCCACCTAAATGGTCCTGTTACAACCGTAAGTCTGTTCATCATCCCCATATGAAAGTGAGATTTACCTCCGTGGTTGTAGTGGACGATCAAGCGGGAGGGCCGCCACACTTATCGGCTCAGTATTGGCTCATATGCCTACACCGGGGTCGTCGATGGCAGGGTCACAGCTACCATCCACGCTAAGCAGAACGTGGAGTGGATTGCCACTTACCGAGAGCGCCAAGACGCCTACACGTGAGAAACGTTCATTCTTGTGACGCAGTCCCATGTGGAACTGATGATGTCATCCTCAAGTATCGAGCCAGCCAACGATCAGAACAGAGGGTGGACAGTCCCTTACGACGAGCCCCATGCGGTGGTAACCAGTTTACTCGTATCGACGCGTCAGCTTTTGATTCGTTCCTCAGGTCGAGATCAGGGCCCTCATCGAGGCCCGCACGATACCCCCGATGTTTTCGCTAACCCAGTTGTTCCGTTTCGAGGCAGTTGAATGATACAGAGTAAAGTCGACTGAGCCAGTAGTAGTGTACAGTAGTTCGCAAAGTACGTCAGAATGCCGTCGATGAATGGAGAATGAACGGTTTCTTGAGTGTATGCTTGTGGAAAGAAGGCTAGGGGTGAATTTGCCACTCAGAGCAGAGCTGAAGTCACGTGAGTGATTCACATTGGTCTGGCTAGACCATCCAATGCATAATGGAGACGATCCTCTGCCGTATCGACAGGGCTTGAACTTGTCCTTGTGTATGCCCCCCTCACAAATATGGGGGTGTACTTGACAGGCGTTCGCGCTTCATCGCCGTTGACAAGGGTGAACTCACAAACAGTTTCTTTGACGCTACGGGTCCTCCTTCGGTCACCTCACCCGAAGGTACGCAAAATCCATTTTCAAGGTTGTCAAATCGACAAAGACCTTTCGCTGACCTGGTGCGCCCAAGAAGAGCGCCATGTCATTGTCGCGCTGGATAAAGAGGTCGAATATATCGCAGCCGAAGCCGACCCGGCGACAAGCACGGTGACTTCTTCGGAGCGGATTGCCTAGGTCTGCATACTGATGCTATGAGAAGGGGAAAGTATGCTTGCTCTAGGTCGCAATGTCAGTCAGGGGAGGTACAGAGGTAGTGTCGTCTAGCAAAACAGGTAACGCATCAGTTCCCCTTCTAAGCTCTGCACGGATGCGTGAGTGACCAACATGGGGCAGGCTTATCCGCAGTATCTGGTAAAGGGAACCATACTTGATCACATAGGCATCGGATAATCCTGCGGCACCTGAGAGCCACAAGTCAACATAAAAGCACCGGGGACTCCAGGCTACATGGGAGAGAGATGGTCCAGGCGATCAACCTAAGAAATAGTTCAAACCCTTGTGATGGCATTCTTCCCCTTAGGAGGCTCTTCTCTGGATCGTCTCCGTTGACATTCGGAGCGGGGATTTCGCTGCCAATATCAGCCTGGCTCGCGACGAGGATACTGGATACTGTGGAGTGAGCTGCGCCTGATGTACCTGTAAGGATGGATTGTCATAGCAAAGACAATGTCGTGTCGCATTCCGAGCGCCGGAGCGCGTCTCGCTATGAGATCATCACATGAATGGAACTGACTTCCTTGGACTGAAGCGAACGGCAAGATTGAGACAGTGGTTATTCTACGAGCGCGAGATGTTCTGGTACTGTAAACTCGCACTTTGATATTCTGCTAGAAACATTCTATCACGCTCAACAACAAGGAAACTGCATCAGTTAGCCAACTCGTACAATTCCAGAGGAACAAACAAACACGTACGAAAGCAGCTCATTTACATAGTCCTTGACCAATCCTACGCTTTCCGCGTCCATCGTCGAACTAGCTACCATCTGTGGCAAGCTCACTGGGATACCTGGTCAGTCATCCGTACCCAGCGAGTAAGATCACGACATACCCAGCATCCTTAACAAATGCTCCGCCCCGTAGATCGCACTCATGTCTTTCTCCTGCCCGACTTGTACTTTGGGACCAGTCACGTACATCTTGCGGATCTCGGCATATTGGGGGCGTTCAAAACGATATAGCAAGTTGGCACCAAGGGAGCGATCAAAATAAACAGTAAGCCCAGAAACGATCGTAGGTAGGACGAGGTCGGGGTCGCGCAAGCTATTTCCACTGCAACTCAGGAGGTCATCACTGATCAGAAATATATCCATACCTCGTCTGTTTGCCCATTTGTGCAACATGTTCCTTGAATTGTTGGAGGATCTCAACCACACTCGGCGTCCGAGGAAGCGAGACCAGCTATACTCACAATAGCACAGGCAGCGACACGACAACATGAGTCAATGAGAAGAGAATAAGGGAGTCGCATATATCCACTCAATAAGCGACATACCTGGCTGTTTTTCGTGATAGCCTCCCAGTCGTCAACGAGAAGCACCTTAAGTACCTCTGGGACATTCAGCTTCATCTCCGGCTTTCGACTGCTTTCGTCCTACCAAGTTGTGCGTATCAGTACTCGAGGTGACGCGATTGACGCATGCGATCAAAACGCAGCGAGTGCGGTTGATTCGCCCGTCTCGTGAAGCATTACGGCTAAGAGGGCGCACCTCTTCCCGACCTCGTTTTGTTCCCCTCCCGTCCTTCCTCCCGCCTCTGCCTGTTCCTGCCCCGATTCCACCACTCGCACCACCGGAGCCGCTGGGCCCCGCGCCTTTCTTACTCCCCGCGGCAGAGGAGGATGCTGCTTGGGACGCTTGACTCGAGAGCGCTTTTTGAAGCGAGACATTGACCTCGTCGAACTTGAGCAGACGTGCTACCGGGACCCACTCGTCCCAACTATATAAAAAAAGACACGCTGGGGGTCAGAAACAGCCTTGAGACGCACGCTCATGAGCCCCGCCGGTGAACTGAGGCGAGCCTGAGCGACCTGGCACCACAGCGAGGCAGCAAGCGACAGGCGCACGGAACGCGAAGCGGCAGACGAAGGAACGCACGTTTGCTTCCAACCTTTGTAGTGTACAAAAAAGTGTGGGCCGACACCCGCGAGCTTGGTGTTGGTCTCGTCCCACATCTCCGTCTTCAAGATTTTGGCCTCATAGATGAGCGGTCCGTGATAGCAGAGGACACGCTCGTTGACCGTGAACGGAAGTGTGCCAGTGGCAGACATGTCTGAAGCGACTGTAATGGGGCGGTTGAAGGGCTTCCTCGTTGCTTGTCAATGTACTACTACTTGTTCAATTCGGGTTGGGTCAAGTGACATGATACACTTGTCAACAGTGGCGCGTCCCCGACTCCTTGGCGACGAGAACAGAGCAAGAACTTCACAAGATGATTCAATACCTTGACATGTACTCGCAGCAATTCACGAACTAAGTATAAATCGATATCCAGCGATTTAAACAAGGGAGAATAAGTTCGAAATTTCCAGCCTGGGTCACCGTGTTCCTTACTGATCGGTCTCCCAGCAACTACAGTATATCGACTGGGCCCACCCCCTCAACTGGCTGCGAACAGGGTAGTCACAATCTCTTCCCCTCCACCCTTAACACGCACGGGAAGGGTGTGGTGAACCTGAAAGTTTGGCGACGGCTGGCTGGACATTATCTGGACAGGTCTGAAAGCACGCATCATGAAGTCGTGACAGAAAGGAAAAACATAACAATGACGTGTTTTTGGGCTCGTTTGGGCGGGACGTGATTGAACTTGGTATGTCAGTGTCCGGGCGTGTCCTCGGGGGGTGCGTCAACATCAGACGTGCCGCCGTCGGCGTCAGCGTCGGAGAGGTCTGGCGACTCGGACTCAGAGGCGGTACCTGAGTTGAACGTCGAGGTTTAGGCTGGGGTGAAGTAACACAAGCCCGGGCACGATTGTATGCCCTCCTCTGCTAGTAGGTATTGCCTACGGGAGGAGGGGGGTGCCAGCCTCAGGAGCGGGAAGGCGTCTCTCGGGTCACCTACTAATGTGCAAGATGGCCACCATATCCATGGATGACCTTCGACTGCATCGTCGTCGTGCTCGTCCTCTGAATCCGGGTCAGCGTCGCTGGAGGCATTCTCATCCGGGGGCGTCTTTAGCTTGAAATTACCGTCGATCTGCTAGCAACCCATGGGATGTCGAGGTCTTCCTCTTCATCTGGGTCGGCCTTACTCTCTTCACGAGGGTTTCCGTTTTCGGTGATGTGCGCATTGTGCAGCGGTTCGGGTCGTGCTCATCTGGCGAGCTGTGCTCCAGACATCTCGATGGACGTATTTCTGACAGAGATGTTGGCAGATCGATGTTGAGTAGGCATGACCCTGTCCACATATGATCAGCGCAATATAGGTACTTTGTGACATATCAATGAGGATATCGATTATCAAAGAGAAAGTAGGCTCGTCCCATAACCATGTCCTAAACCCATCGAGGCCCTGCCGATATGGGAGCTAGTGGCACGGCCACCCCTTGGGCCATGGTGGTGCCTGTGATATGTTTCTCCTGGTCTTCGTTAGGAAGATCTTCCAGCGTCCGGTTCTTCGTCTCGGGAATCAACAATGTTGAGAGGACGCCCATCATCATGAAGAAGGAAAGCACCTTAAATCTGCAAAAGACGGCGACTTGTTAGTTTATCAAAAGGGATAGCTACAATACGTACTTTGTTTGCCATCCAGCTGGCAGGGTTCCGGTATTTGAAACGTCACATGTACTGCTCACACACCCGATAAGATAAATGCACTGTGAAACCGCCGCACCAAGTTTTCCGCACGCTGCCGAGACACCGTATGCAGTGGAGCGATAGCGAGTCGGAAAAGCTTCCCCAGGAACGATAAAGGTGGTAGTGTTTGGTCCAAAGTTTTGGAAGAAGTTCGCAAGACACAGTAGCGCCGTGGTTGCGGCAAAGTTAGATCCAACAATAAAGTCCGCAAAACCTAGAAAGGCCGGGCCATCAGACTCATCCTAGACATGAGGACATAAAAAGACGAACCTATGATCCAAAACAAAATAGTAAGAGTGATGAACCCCATGAGCTGGATTGGCTTGCGTCCCATCACGTCAATGAGCAGGAAAGACGCGACAAAGCCAGGAAGGCAACCAGCAACAGTGGCAACAATGTTTGCAACACAGAGATACTATAGCGCGTAATAAGTATCGATAGGCGATGAATAAATGGCCCGCGAGATGATGGAGCCACTGTTGAGAGTGAGCATGTAAAAGGCAACCTTGACGGGAGTCAGCATTCAAGGGAAACAATCCCTTTCTATGCTCTGATTACATCGAGCGCAAACCAAGAGTACGCTGTCCCGAACAGAACTTTCAAGTTTTTCAACTGGGAGAAATAGGAAATGAAGTCGGACCCAGATGCATGGGGGGCAGTAACGCGTGGTTCACCTAGCACTATATTATCGACATAGAGGGCAATGGCCTGTTTGAGAGCACGTTCCTGATATCACGGGAAGCTCGACTGACTCTGCGTTCAATATCCATCGTGAAACGAGGTGTCTCTGTGATCGTGAGACGGAAGTAAAGGGCGATAACGGCTGGGATACATCCAAGCCCGATCAAGAGTCGCCAGGTGTAATCTACTAGGGCCATCTGCTCATCGATGTCGTCTTCGAAGGCAGTAACAATAACGAGTGCAGCCAGAGATGCAGCTGACAAACGATGAACTAAAATTCCTCTTTGACATACCAAGTTGACCCCAACCTTGAAAGGGGAACACAACCGTCATCAAACGGCCGCGGAATCGAGTGGAAGCGAACTCGGATGTGATCACAGCACTCAAGGGATGGTCGCCCCCGACTCCAACTCCGAGCTAATTGGCTCGTCCTCGGTATGCAAACCTCAGAAAAGCCCAAGATACTTACAATGAAACGCCACACAATCAGAATGCCTACGGGGTTTAAAGCAGGTCCTTGGCCAGAAACAGCTTGTCCAAAGGTGGCGATGATCATTATTACAAGCTCAATGCCATCTACACCAGTAAAGCTCAGAAATGCCAGTGCAATATGAGGGTCCGATTGCACAAAAATTCAGCGCACTACTTTTCGTAGGGCGCGCTACTTTTTCGTAGGGGCGCGCTACTTTCTTGCAGTGCATTGCACTACTTTTCTTGTCGGGGGGCGCGCTACTTTTTCATAAGAGCGCACTACTTTTGAATTATTACTCATCGATGACTGTGTCACTCAAAAAAGGGGGAAAACATTAAACCATTGGTCACGAGTGAATAATGTGAGTCGTGCGAGTCATGCAGTATGTACTTTCTATGTGAATAGAGGTACTTGTACGATGTGAAGTCATTAATGAACGCGAGGATGGGTGTGATGGTGATGCTAAACGAGGTAAATATGCATGCAAACATGATTAGGCAGTGATGGACACGAGTGCTTCAATGAATGTAAGGAATCCATACATGACCTACACCCCCCAAGGGTTTCGGGCGGGGTTGTGAGGTGGGCGCAAGGCGGAGGGTCGGCGAACTGGAACCACTGAAGGAGGCAGTGTCAGGCTGAGCGTAGAGCCAACTTCAGGGACTTCAGCGACAGAGCCTCCTGGTTCGGGAACTGACGACATAGTATGACGAGCTGAGAGAAGGTTAGAACGAAGACTTGTAAGATACAAATGAAAACTTACTACCATAGTCGTCTGATTTGAACCGTTTGCCTGAAGCAGGCCGAGATGTCTTTGTTCCGAATGCTGTGGACGCATGACGCTTGTACATGACCCTGGTAGCTATATGATACATTAGAGGGATTGGAGTAAAGTGCGACCAACCAAAAACAAACCTGCTAAGCGTGGGGCAAGATTGGGTATGAGAGCTTCGGAGAGATCGCCATCGCCGTTGCTTTCGGTAATGGAGTCCATTGCCTGGTCAGTAAAAAGACGGGGGACAGTCTCATCGGCATGAGCTGCAGTGGTGCTACCGCTCTCTGGACTGATAACATGGAATGTGCCTGTAGTGGAGGGAGCTGTCGCACCAATGGCTTCGAGAAACTGGATATCGGACTCGGAGTCATCAGCCAGTTCCATGTTGGTAGCACGTCCTTTGCCTTTGCCTCTGACCGTTCCCTTTGCTTCCTGTTTCCCCTTGTTCCTCGTTTGAGTGGGCACAGATGCCATGGAGTCAGTGCCGAGGAAGGTAAAGGAATCGGTGGTGTCGCTGTCAATGTTGGACTCCTGCTCCAAGTTGTCAGACTCAGGGCTAGTCATGCCACCCATAACGTTGTCCGCAGGTCCAGTACGATTGAGCTCCTTCAGTATCGCCATATCCCAATTAGTATAGACAGAGCAAGGGATGGGAATTCGAGGAGCTAGAGGACAGTAGCAATTTTAGCCATGTTATTGAGTGTACGTGTGTACGTACTGATGGAAATCATATATGAAGTGAACTTGCGACCAGGTAGACCTTTGACTTCGTCGAGCTCCTTGCCGGTGATTGATGGCCGCATGAGAATGAAGTGACTCTGCCGTTGTGCATTCAGTAATATCCAGTGAATGTTCAGGAAGCCAAGACGAGCATCCAGCCACTCAAATGGCTTTGGGAACAGACGTCGGAGCCACAGGTCAATCTCGACCATTGACCATGAAAGATTGAATTCGAGGTCTTTGTCACCATCAGCGCTGACAAGCAAGCCATGCTGACGATACATCTCCAGCTCTGACTTCTCGGGTTTCTTCTTTACTCGCAACTTCCCAGTCTTAAGGTAGTTAATATTATGAATAGTAGAGCACATGAAACCTCACCGAATCAATTCCATGAGGGATCATTACCAGCGAGCCAAATTTGATTGGTTTCTCTTGACTTGGTGTGCGGGTGGCACTTCGACTGGCCCTCTTGCCCTACTTGCCTTGTCAGTATTTGTACATGTAAAGTTGGTGCGACGTACCCTTGGAAGTGATGAAGAGGCAGTGGTAGTCTTATGAAATCCGGTGGACGCTTTGTTCTGGGTGGCAGTAGGCTTCACATATGGGCGGAGTTGCATGCTATAGCGGTCAATGATTGCCTGTACTGTATCGGCAGGTGTCGTAGGCTGTGTAGATGACGGTGCTGGGGTGATGGGTTGCAAAGACAGTGACGCCAAGGGTGTGGGCTCCATAGGTGGTGGAACCAGGGTTGCAGACTCTGTAGGCAAGGGCACTGGGGTTGTAGACTGCGTTGGTGGCAATGTTGGGGTCGTAGACATAGACTGTGTAGGTGGAGGTCCTAAACTAGTCACAGACTCTGCAGTATCATTGTTAGTGGGGCCAAGGGAATGTGGGGGGAGGATGGTTGGGAGCGGGTTGGGGGACAAACGATGATGACGCTGCTTCTGGTGACACGAAGTGCAGCGGTTTCCTTTGTGTCCAGCACCTGCAATGAACTGGGTGCATGGGGGTGACTGTTGATCCATTGATGTGGAATGCATCAGTAGGACACTGGAAATAGAAGAGGTTGGGAGAAGTGCCACGACGATAACATTGCACACAAACAGCCTTATAATACTATGAGCTATAGTTCGCCGCTTTCAATCATGGAAATACGCGTCATAATATCCAAACCTTTCACCCATAGCACACTCTGTGGCCACCACACTTCAAAGGGAAGCTCCACTGTATACTCCCGCTTGCTACGACCGACGGTAATGACTTCGATCTCAGGATATGAGTCATCCGGCCATTCTTCCTCGGCAACTCCATAACCCAAAGGAATAATGCCTCGTTCTTGAGATTCCTGAAGAGCGGACTTGAATGTTTCGTAAGCTTGAACTGAGTGAAATGGGGTTGTTGTCTCTGGTACACCAATCGCAGGATGGCAAACTTGACTACCCTGTTCGGCTACAATCTCTGTCTCCAAATCAACACCATTATCAGATTGAGGTCCAGGGTTAAAGTCTTGAGTCTCTGGCTGTGCATAAACACCATGTTGGACTTCAGAGAGAAAGCGCATGTCCTACATACAGCGGTGAACAGAGCTGTGTACAAACAATCCATGATAAACTTACGAAGGGTGATTGGTTGCGACCCCGCTTTGAGATTGGGTGAAAATTCCAGTCGCGTTGAAACTGCTGACAGTCGTTATTGAGCTGGTCGAGAAACAGATGGTGCAATAGCCACAGATGACTTGCATCACTTGGATTCAGCATATGGATGTCTTCAAGACGGATAAAAAAGGCCCGCCAGCGACGCACAAAGTGGATTCCAACATCCACCCAGAGTCGCTCAATGCGAGAGTTCCGCGTGGATTGTCCCCACAAAAAGGATGCCCAGTTTGAACCACGATGTTGAATCATCCAAGTAGCGACATCTAGATTCTCGCCTCCATAGTCTCCACGAACACGCAAAGGCACTCCATATACTTCAATAGCATGCAGAAAGAGATCTAATACTGTTGATGCACGGTTGTTCATGTTGGCCCGTATTGCAACAACCTATTGACATAAGTAAAAGCATTGAAGAAGAAAAAATACATACTGTGCGACAATATCCATCAATCATGCCATGTATGACGATTCCCCATTGAATCAACTTGTGATGGCCGTCAATATGCCATACATAGTTTGATCGGGGTGCCTCATATACTCGCCGCTTGAGTGCACCATGAAAACGAGTAAGCTGACCAAGTGGGTTAACACGTTGCATAGACAACCGAATGCGTTCCCTTTGTACGTGTATGCCATGTGATTTGAAGAATGCGATGACAAATCGCAGCCCGGCATTTGGACGGTTGTACTTGTAGTGACGAATGATATCATCAAGTTCAGGGTCTGTTATGTTAGAATAATGTCTTGATAAGCCATTTATCTGAAGATGATGGCGTAGTGTGTTTCGGTGGACTCCAACAGTCTTGGCAAGGGTTTGAAGTGGGATGCGGCGGGTTGATGACACTGCCTCAGATAACCACTCTGGGTCAAATTCAAGATATGGACGACCACGGCCTGGACCAGGGGTATTGGTCGTCACAGGAATAATGGGAATCACGAGAGACTGATCTCTATGGGGTAATAAGTGAAGTACAAATAAAGGAAATATAGTGGCTGCTTACTGTCCAAATGAAGAGAGTGCCAGGTTCTCAAGCATGCGTAAGACCTTGCCAAATACAGTCGCACACATTGTGATCCAGTCTGCATTTTCCATCATGTGTTGGAGTGCCTCA
This sequence comes from Tylopilus aff. striatulus, assembly GCA_038094335.1. Taxonomy (NCBI): domain Eukaryota; kingdom Fungi; phylum Basidiomycota; class Agaricomycetes; order Boletales; family Boletaceae; genus Tylopilus; species Tylopilus aff. striatulus. Next base: position 1,463 of record JBBPTY010000368.1, on the reverse strand, counting down.
AGTAATGGTACAATCTGTTGATTAATATGGTCAGCGTGAATATGAACACGAAGCAGGTCAATGTCTTCTTGTTGTAAAAGTGCCACTGCATGTTGATACGCATTCTGGAGTAAGTTATAAGCATGATGAACATTAGGCCCTTCCAATGCTTCAGCTGGAAGCACAGGAAATTCTCCAATTATACTCCAGACATCATTGAATGGCATAGCTATATGTAGGATGCCCTAAAGCCTGATGTGATAAGTGGAGAAGAGAGTGGGATTTCGCTGATGGTGTCACAATGGTCACAGTATCACATGTCACATGTCGTGGCCAAACGAAAGTTCTTGAACGTTCTATTTATCTTGAATTCCTAATGGCCTCACAGCCTTCTCACTTCTCCATGTTTGAGCCACTGGCAGTGGCAGCTAGCAGCCGTCGGCACCTTTTATCCATGTCTGTTCCTCGCGAGCACCATCCAGAATTCTACTTCAGGGATGGAACCGTAACCATTCTAGTAAGATCCATTTTTCCATTCACATACTTACTTATTGCTTGATAATACTGCTGGTAGATCCCAGAACAAACCCGACAAACCCTTTACCGGTTGTACCCTGGTCTGCTTGCACTGTGTTCTTCTGTACTCCACTCAGTCTTGTCGCTACCTCAAGATGGTCAAATGAACACAGAGGGAAGCTGCGATGACAATCCCATCATTCTCCAGGGTATTGTCCGTCGTGAATTTGACTATTTACTGACTTTCTTATTTGGCAGGCAAGTAGTATTACTATTAATAGTTAAAATGCTAATGGTTTATGTAGGTATGCCGGTGAGGAGAATCGTCAAGAATTTCTCATCTCCATCCTCAAGCTCTCCACCTTCTTTGAGATCAACCATGGATACCAGTATGCCATTGCAGAGCTCACTCGTTTGTCACCCATCGAAACCTCTCTGAAGCTTCAGCTTGGCCGCCTGTATCGTGTTGACCATTGGGTTGAGCCTGCCTTCCGGGATATGATGGCCTGGCCACTGTCATCCATCTCTCAGATTGAAGCCCAACGAATGGGATTGGAGTACTTCTATATCCTCAGTCACACCAAAGCGATGATTGAAGAACATTACCGTGCTATTGCATACACTGAACCCAATCTGACACAGCCAATTGAGTGTATCACACCAATACAGTGTGCTACGGTATGGAAAGATGAGTGGTGGAATGGCATTGCATGGCACCTGTTACACCCTGACACTCCATGCCATGTCAGCGAAGTCTTGAGGATATTGGAGGAGACGGAGATTCCTGGTCTTTGTAATTTTTGCAAAGATGCCACGCTCCATGACTTGAAGGACTTGGACGTGCTCCGGAATGACATGGTGCTGGAGGATATTGCAGTTCTAGAGGTGATGGAATTTCAGACGGATGAGCACATTCGGGCGTCCCTCAGGAATGTAAACTCTGTTTAGTAGCACCACAAGTATTCTCA
>JBBPTY010000367.1:0-19494 GCA_038094335.1 Tylopilus aff. striatulus | reverse complement strand
CCCCAGGGACGGGAACCCCCTAGCCGACATCGCCGGCACCGACGAAATGTCCGGTCGTGCGCGCGAACTGATCGACAAGGACGTCAGGGGGTGGGAGGCTGTCGCACCGGCGTCCTCGGGCACACCCGCACCGACATCTAGGGCGATGACGAGGCTCTGGAGACACACACATCCCCTGGCCAGCGCAACGAGGCTTTTGAGTGACGTCCTCAGCGTCCACGCCGCATCCACCTGCTCGAGAGCCATGCTTGCCCCGAGGTGGAGGCGCTCAAGGCGGGGCCACCATTTCGCCATCGCCTCGATTTCTGTATCTGACAGGTCGGGGGGCAAGCTGGTGTCGAGCACGAACGATCGGAGGGGTAATTTGGAGAGTGGTCGCAAGTGGTCCATAGTGAAGGCTTGGTCCGGGGCGTGTGCAGGTGTATCTTGGGAGTCGTCTGTGGGTAGGGCGTGTTCGAGAGTGAGATCGTGGAGTGGCAAGGGGGACATGGTTTTGAAAAGGTCATCAAAGGCAGATGCTGGGCCAGGAGTGACGGCATCTATGTGGAGAGAACAAAGTTTGTGTGAACGCAGCCGTTCGAGTATCGAAACTACGAGCGTGTGCTGAGCACGGATCTTCAACCTTTCCAGAGCAGGAAAGAATGGAGTATCCTCAGAGTCTTGAGAAGTTGAAATCGAGAAAGATAATTGATCGGCATGCACATCGAGATCGACCAAGTAAGGGAAAGTAGACACCGTCATAAAAGATTGCTCTGTCAAGGACGAAAGATGCAATGACAACGAGCGTAAGGTTGTCAATCCACTGAGAGGGATGTGAAGACACTCTGATGAGTACCCCCTGACAGACAACTGTTCCAAAGAACTGCATCCTTTCAAAAGTGATATCATGTCATGGACGGTTATCGACGCCGAGCTGGATTTGGTGTAGCCCACTTGCAGTGCGAGAGTCCGAAGTCGAGGGGCCATGCACGTCTGTAAAGTGAGGTGCCCAACAGCACTGCTCTCGATGCGAGCAGACTCGAGGTTACTCAGCTGTTTGAAAATCTGAGGAATGCTTGTTAGGTCGGCGAGTATGCGATGACGGTGTGTAATGTGGTTAACGCGAATAGCATATGAGTCGAAGGTCGTAAAAGTCATGTTTTTGGTCGTCGAATCAAATTGCTACCACATACACAAATTAGTGGATATTCATCCAGTAAAGCAAAGTGTGCGTACGATATTACCTCTCTCTATCAAAAAACCTGGCAGTAAGGATAGCAACGGCATGGCTGACGGAAGTCGTCTCCAAATGCAATCCAGGGCAGGGTCTTTCCATGCTTGACAGCACCTCGCAACGCAACACAGAAATGATTTTCCGCTGTCCAAGACGATTTCGAATATGAGTCGGAGGATCTCATCAATGAGGAGGACTGGATGCATCGTCTCCACTTTGTGAGGACTCGTGAGTGGGTCACGATTAACCAAGGGATAACAGACGTACCTCCCGCTCAAAGTAAACAAAATGCACCTCTCTCTCCGGTCACCACCCGCCCACCAAAAGAAATCCGGTCTTCAGGTTCAAGTAGTAAGCGGCAAAGCCGCTCGAAGCTCCGATTGGACCATAGGCTACTGGTAGCACAGCCTCAATCTGACTCAGACTGTATCTGCCGATTGTTGGATCGTCAAAATATTATCCAGAACGTTGCAAGGAATGGCGCGGTCTCAGGCTCGGAATACAACAGGGCCCAACATCTGTCAGAACTGACATCATATCGGATGGAGCTTAGATTAGAATGTTCGAGTGTGAAATGACTCCTTCAAGCTGCCAGCCATGAAGTTGGCCTCTTCGACACAAGTTTTACTGTTCTTGGTTGGGCCCGTCGCTCCTAGTAAGACTGAAAACCTTGCAATGGCGGGGCTGTTACGACAGGGGGTTGTGCGGGTACCGTCGATTAGTACGATTGGAGGGGGCACGATTCTCGAGTATGGTCGGAGGGTAGTCTGAAGAGCGGTCTAGAATGAAGAAGAACGTGTCCAGTATATCTCACGAGCCATCTGCAGGTATGGGATGTTCGAGAATGAGATCATGGAGGGGACATGGCTTCAAAAAGCTGTCAAAGGTGATTGATGATGCTGGGCCAGTGTGAGATGGGACCATATGGAGAAAGCCTGTCCAAAGGCAGCTGTTCACCCACAGAGGCTACGAGCGCAGGTTGAGCACGGACCAGAACGAATTACAGGTACCAATGCCCACAAGCTACAATGACGACATTGATCGCTTCGGGCTTGTCATGCAGCTGGGACTTGAATGATCTAGGCTGGCACTGCGGGTCCACGTGTGATAATGAATGGTCGGATCGTGGATAAGAGAAACTGACCGATAAAACAAGAGAGAGGGACGCTTGACAAGGGCCCCAAGGATTACTCAGGGCGAATGGAAAATCAATTGTCTATGTCACCTCATCAATCCCAAATGGTCACACCATGATCTGAACCTGCTGGAGCCCCCAATGAAGGCTACCATATTCTCTGTCTGACAGCACAGGCCAGGCTTCCTTCAAGTACTCCTTCCATTCTAGCTGCAGCCTTGTAAAAACAATGAAGAATCGTCAGAGCCTGGTGATGCCTTTTCCTCACTAGTTAACATACATCATTCGAGGTCGAGTGCTGAAGAAGTGCCAAGGCTGTTAAGACTGAATTACGGTCAATTCCTCAGTACGTGGTAATGAACTTCATTATGCACCTGAACTACAGTCAATCTAAGTAGTTCGAGTTAATTGTAATACATAGAGAGACAGCGGGAAAGAACTTACTCCTCAGTACATGGTAACGAACTGAGGAGGGATTCTACGAGCGACTGGTATAAGTATGTCGCCATGGTAAGGTTTGGTATATTGAATGTGGTCACGCATTGCGTGTGCCAACTGAATGCGGTCACGCGTTGCGTGCGCCAACAAAGGCCTGCCCAATGTAAAGCAGTGGTCACATAAGTCCCCTGCGGTGATTACAACTAGAGAATAGACATACCCAATGTGCCAAAACCAACACACCTCTCTTCCACCCGCCAAGATGATTCCACTTGCACAAGTCCTCGGGTTGTAGAAGCCATTACTCGGGCGATACCCACTAAAATCTTGCAAGGTTGGGCACCGACTGGAATCATTGGATGATCATTGGAATACTAACATGTGGCTTCCTTCTCTTCCTGGGGGTTTCTCTACTTCCACAGAAAAAGACCATAAGAATTGGACCCAACCGGAGTGGTGGATTGTCCTTGTTGCAAGGCGGGAGTGTCGAATAGAATTTGACACCACGATCATAAATTGCTTGGCCCCGTAGGCGACATGAGCTACCGTGACAGTCTACGACCTCGAAATGGGTTGTTGTGCACGAGAGTGTATAGCATATGACCTAAGGCCAGATGGTTTGAAAACTGCCTTGTATGTGGTGTATGAAGGTACTAGCCATGCTGGGCAGATATTCCTCGCTGGGTATCGTGAACAGATTATCAGAAATCCTCCAGAAGCACTATTAGAGGGCTGTTTTAATCAAACATCCAATCGTGGGTTCGTTTGACTGGCCTAGTCCTGAAAAGTAACTCTAGTCACTAGTGACGACAGTCTGCGCGCGTTCATATATCTCCCGCTTGCGTTTCGACTCCTCGAACTCTTGCTGCCGCTGCCGCATCTTTTCTCTTCTACGCTCGTCGTCGCGCAATACACCTTGGAACATGTCCTGCCAATAGTCAGACGAGGCGTTTCATACCGGACAAAAGAATACATACTTCGCGCTCTTTGGTTTGTTGGTAGTGAACACCCCATATAATGAACGCAGAGATGCCACACGAAGCAGCCAATGTCGCCTTTGCTCGCGCCGACATTTAGAGATGTCGAACCCGGCTCAGCCACTGGTCTCAGGGGGCATAACACAGACAAACACACAGACAAGAGTCTTCGACTTGGTCGTTGCCCTCCTCACTTTACTCCCATGCGCGAGCCGGAAACATGGCTGCTCTCGAGGTATGTTCAGCATTCCTTGTCCTCTTGTGATTCGTGCTCAAGACACCAGGATTTCGAAAACACCCTCAACGAGATCGTTGGCGCAAAACGGTTGTCTGCTTCGAAAATGAACAAGTTGACAGAAATCGCCATGAAATCACTCGAGGTGTGTGTGGATTTACCTCTATCGTCGACAAAAAAAACTGATGCGATACCCAAGGACGACACGAAACTGGTTGCAATACTCTATCGAACCCACAACTCGTCGCCGAGTTCTGCCAAAGTATCCAGCTTGTATGCGTTTGACGCATTGGCTCGTGCTGCGAAGAGTTTGGTGAACAAGCGTGGTGTTGTGGGAGATGTCAACTCAACTAAGGGTAATGCGGCTACCTTTCTGCTCAAGATGCAAGGCGTCTTGGACGGCCTCTTCCGGGACATGGTCTCTCTGGATAATGCGGAAGCAAAGGTTAGTTACTGCCCCTCGCACTACGAATATCCTTTGGTCTTTGGCTTGATTTGCGCTGTTGTCGCAATTCAGCTAACTGAAGACCCTTCATCTCGCTCACATGGCCACCTGCGTTCCCCATGAAAGGGTAGTGGACAGCGTACAATATTCTTACTTAACTTTGATCACAGGAAAAGACGAAGAAAGTTCTTGACATATGGGTCAAATCGAATACTTTTCCATCGACGGTGCAGACGCGACTGAGAGATATCTTGTCGGACGTACGAAAAGGTGCTTATCAGAACCGAAATCTGTGGCCGCTAAGTATTTCTTCCATCTGTGTAATCCTAGCTATTTTTGCTCGCGTTCTCGCCTCCAATGAAATGAGAATAATAACTGAAATGTTGTTTGGTTTACCTTCCGTTAGAAAACCCCGTAAATCCGACGCCAACCACCATCCAACCTCCTACATCCGATGCACCAACTGCACCTCAATCCGCTGTCTCCGACGTGCAGGTAACCCTGCTCGCCTTGCTCGGCCAGGCAGTTCAGGGTCCAGGTCAGCCAAGGTACGCCGAATCATCCCCAACAATGTGCCAGGCTCACTCAGATCTCTATCTAGCCAAATACCACCAAATACGGACCCACAACTCCATCTAGCACTCCTGCAACAACTGGCCCTCACAGCAAAGCTTGCCAGTAATCCCCCAACACCTCCTCCAGGTCAACCACCACCACCCGCAGAGCCAAACCCTCACACTGTCCCCAATCACCCTCCAGAATCGCCACAACTTCCTCCCCGGCCCCCCCAAGCGGGGGTTCCAGGCGATCCACGATCCGCCCGCAATGGCTACTCAGACCGTGTGCGAGATCCACGGGACGATCGACAGACGCGTGATGGTGCTCGCGGTGGCTTCCGCGGCCGTGGCCGGTGGGATGATCACCCCAACCAGGACCGATTCAGACCTCGAGACCGGGATCTCCCACCGCGCCCGAGAAACAGTCGCTCGCGCAGCCCGCGCAGGCAGGGAGAACGACACGTACGGCCACACAGCCCATCCCGTCGTTCTCTACACGACCCAGACGCCGATTTCCCCGGAACACCGCCTGCTACCAGCACGCACGACAAAGACGAGTTTGGACGGGATCTCAGGGCAACCACAGCTTCGCCTTCTACGTCAGCGTCTGCCGAAGACACGCAGACACTATCACCGATGGGCTCGTCTGTAGATCCGCGTATACCTGTATCTGAACCGTTGGGATTGGTAGCTGCAAGTACATCTGCGCAGAGTACTGAAACGGATACCCCGACGCAGCCTGGTCTTGACCGATTTGATATCAACACGTTTGATGCGACGTCGCCCTCATCGTGGGAAGCATTGGGAAACATGTGGAAAACGAGTTATGGCCATCCGCCATCACAGGAGGAGCTGATGCATTTTGTGATGACTGAGAGCATGGCGGTGGCAGGGCTGGGTAACAGCGAGTTCAATAGCACACAGGGAGGTCAGTGGCAACAAGGACCCTGGCCGGGTACGGTAGTGGATGGCAGCAAGGGTATGTGACGGAGCAGTCCGACGCTGTAGCCTAGTTTGTATTCGTACGACTACTATCTTATTGAACCCACGAGATGCTCTCCACCGCGTTTCGTCGCGTGCGTTCTTTCCAGACCGCGCCGAGCATCAACCCAGACGAAATTGCCCACTTTTCGCGTCTCTCTGCCCTCTGGTGGGACGAACATGGCGAGTTCGCACTCCTCCACCGCATGAACCCCACCCGGGTCCGCTACGTCCGTGAAAAACTCGTCGAAGTCACCCACGATGAACAGGGCGAAGAAGCAGGACGCAGCATGGCACATAGGTGCGATGTGCTCCGCGGGCTCGATGTCCTCGACGTCGGGTGTGGCGGTGGACTGCTCTCTGAGGTGCGCTTCCTCCCTCACCTCATCTGACGGCCCTTAACAAAGAACAGAGCCTGGCCCGGATGGGCGCGCGCACCCTCGGCATCGACGCCTCCGAGTCCAACATTGGCATCGCGTCTGCACACGCACGCGCCGACCCAGCACTGACAGCGGCCGTCACGCGCGGCACGCTGGCCTACCGCAACACCTCCGCAGAAGCGCTCGTCGACGAGCCAACGCGGTACGATGTCGTGTGCTCGATGGAGGTCCTCGAGCACGTCGATAATCCGGCTGGGTTCCTCTCCACCTGCGCCGAGCTCGTCAGGGTGCGTCACATCGCCGGAACTGCCGCAGCCCGTCTGCTGATCGTTGTCTCTCTGTCTGTGCAGCCGGGCGGCCACCTGTTCCTGTCGACGATCGCGCGCACGCCTATCTCGTATTTATTGACCATTCTTGCGGCGGAGCACGTCTTGCGGTGGGTCACGGTCGGGACGCATACGTACTCCAAGTTCATCAACCCTTCGGAGCTCGTGTCGTTTTTCTCGAATTACTCTTCACCATCCGCGAACCCAGAGGTACCTGGAAAGCCTTGGATCTCACGCACGTATGAGCATGGTCTTCCCACACGAACAGAGGCCGAAGTGCGCGGTCTTATTTACGCTCCTTGGAGTGGTGACTGGAAACTCATGTCCCGTGGGGCGACTCCCTGGGGTGCTGCAGAGTGCAACTATATGTTCTGGGTTCGTCGGCCATTCAACTCATGATTCGACCGTCCCAGAATGTTCGCGCAGTACATTTCACCGTCTTGTGATCCTACAATACAGGATAAATACATATATGTCTACGTGATGGATTGTAAGGTACCATTCCTTGGGTGGTGAGACGAGGCAGAGCATGCATCCGGCGATAGCCAAGGTAATACTAGTAGGGTATAGAGCATCGCCTCTAGTGTCAATGGTCCAGCTAGGGAAGGAGCAAGTGAAAGAGAGGCTGATGATCCAAGCAGCCACTGGCAGCAGAGCTACCTGATGATCACGACATGAGCCTTTCACCCCAAACTAGCCGTTGTCGGTGTGCTCGATAAGCACCGCTCATGGCGACCCAGACTATCCAGAGAAACGTCACCATGAAAACGGTGAACAATATCCGCATGAGCGCTTTCCATCGCCAAGATACCGGCGCAGAGGAAGTGAATATGATGAGTCGCCATCGCTCACGGAAGTCAGTATTGAGCCACGTCAGACTTGCCACAAGCTCTCGAGCCTAGTATGCGCTTCAGCGTCATGTCCGTGCGCGAGGGTTGCAAACACGACGCACCTTTGTCCGACCAGAGTCGTACGCATGACGGATGTTGGCGACGCGGGTCCGTGTGCGGGGCAGTGTACTCGAGAGATCCTGGAGGATGACCAACGAGTCCCGCAGTTCATCTCGTAGCTTTGGTATATCCGTACTCAGAGCCTGGTCCGCTCGCTGAATGTTTCTCTGTGTCACACGTGTGGAGGTCAATGGTCCCGACATCGTTGACACGGATGTGTACGCACGTTGAGTTCGGCCAGGGCGCCCTTGATCGACGACTCGATCGCCCTGAAATTGCCGAGGTGTTCGCGCAGCTTGCTCTGGGTTGGGAGAAGGACTGTGTGAGTGGCGACCGCGCAGGGCTAAACGGTGAACTGGGCTCACGTCGAGGTCTTTGATCTGGGAGTCGTACTGGGCTGCGCGAGAGAGCGTGCGTTTGGCCTGGCGCTCGATGCAGCCGCCGTCATCGTCGTCCATGGGGGGGTATCTACTACCGACAGATCATGAGACCGCTGACACGAGGGGGGACTGCGAGGCAACCCCAGGAAGAAGAGGATGAAACAAGTAAACGCACCAGGCACGCAGTAATACGAGCTCGCTGTGGGCGGTTTGTACAATCAAAGAAAGGGAAAAAGAGCAGAATGGAGCAAACGTTCTTTCTGGCGTTCGACCCTTTCAATTTAAACGTTGACGTTTAAATTGGCTCCCATCGGAGATTACCAACACGGAGAAAGTGCCTCGTGCCCATCATCATGATCATCTCACCTCGACAACGGCTCTCCGACGCTGCTCATCGCTTCTGCGACGCCTTTGCGCATGGACAGTCCATAGACACGCTCATCACACACTTTTCAATGTCAACCTGCGAGATCCTCGAGCATGGCCTACCCAGGTTCGCCCCCTTTCTGGGAAACCCCTTCACTGGCCCCGACGGTGTGCGGCGTTACTTTAACGCCGTCGCCGCCCTCGTGACATACGAGAACATGCGCTTCTCGGAGTACGTCGTCGACGACGAGGCGCACAAGGTGTCCGTCAAGGGCACGGCCACGTTTACCTGGATCGCCACCGACGAAAGTTGGGATGAAACGTTTGCCTACGTCCTCGACTTTGATGGCCAAGATAAGATTATTCGCTATCAGATCTGGGGCGATACAGGTGCACTGTACCTTGCCAGAGAGGGTCATCTCGGAAAGGTGGGCAGTAGTGATGTCAGTGGCTATCACTCATATCCCTCGCAGATTAAGGGGGCTTGGCACAAATAATCCATAGCTAAAGTGGTGGGGTATGCGAATACGTCAGGTATGCATGAGCTACAGCAATCAGAGTAACACTAGAAGGTACAGTGTCCCGAATGTTCGTGGGTTACATTAGTACGAGGTTTATACAATAGCGTGATGGATGCTCGCACAAAGAATGAATTGAAAGATGAGTACTACAGCATGAAATGGCGTGAATCCTAAAGGAGTGAGATCATTGGATCGTGCAGGTAGTGTGTTTTTCGCTGTTTCGTTTCTTCTGGCGGTCAATGTCCAGAGCAGTCGTCAAGGCGCCAGGGACACTTTGCTCCACTCTTTCGGGTGCATTCAAAACGACTCGAGACGAACTTGCACCTTCAGAAGGACGATGAGTAACCCGAGGGAGCGAATCCGAGTCCGGCTCCGTAATAGAGAAAAAGGATCGTCTTGGTTCTTGTCGACTGGAGTGACTGTCCATTGTCTTGATGCTCTTGGGCGCCGTGCCATTGCTAGACTCGGACAGTGGCCTCTCGTGCGAACCTTTGTTGGGCCGCAACTTGGTCAATTTCCGCTCCGGTATCTTATCTGCTGCGTTGCCTGCAAGAAACGGCGGTGGAGAGCCAGACGGACGAGACATGGACAAAGATGAACGAGAACGTCCAAAGCCAGACATGATTTTGAACGCTGCCCCGGATTTCGGAGGTAGCGATGGCCCGGATGCAGCGATGGGATCAGTAGTGGACCATGGAGGGGAAACTTCGGGCGGCACCGCTGTCGACGTGGATGCGGGCGGGGAAGTGGTGGCAGCGGCATCGTAGGATGGGTGAAACACGTTGGCGTTGCCCATCTCCGCGAACTGTGCATACAGCAGGAACTGCGATCGAAGATCACATGTCGGTGCTGCGTCGGGGGCGCACTTGGAGTGTGATATGAGGTTGCATCGATCGCAGATAACCGCGTTCTTCTTGACGCTCCCAAGGCACACTCTGCATATCATCGCTGTCACATGTTCGTTGAGTCGAGCGAAGAGACAGAGAGAACGGTCACTTACGTTTGCCAAAGATGGTCTTCACAAAGGTATGGTCGCGAGGCGAGAACTGGGCATCATCGGGTAGGGGTGAAATGGATCCGAAAGGGAGGCTCTGTGAGACGATAGGCTCCTTCGCTGCAGGAGGCTCCGGTGATAACGCTTCCTTGATAGGCGAATCGATATTGGCAAGTACTCTGGCGATATCAGGCTTTTGGACGTCGGTACTGACACGGCGGAGGAATGGGATACTATCCTGAGGACGAAGTTCCTGATGGACCAATGGGTGATACCGCATGCCCAGAAGAGAAGTCGACTTACCTTGAGCTCATCCCAGTTCATCTTGAGCCATGGGTGTTCACATAGTCTCTCGGCATCTGGACGCAGTGAGGGGTCTTTGTGGAAACACTGGTGCAAGAAGTCTTGCAGTGCATCAGAACAGTCCTCCGGTAGAGGCGGCACCTCATCCTCGACAATTCGGAACATGACTAACGATACGAATTAATATCATTTGACGATCAATAGAAACTAAATGACACACCTGTCATGCTGTTCGTGACATCTCCATATGGAGGACGGCCAGTGAGGAGCTCGATTACAGTGCACCCTAGGGACCAAATGTCTGATTTCGGTGAGGCGCCCTTGAGCTCGATCACCTCAGGGGCCATCCAGTTCGGCGTGCCAGCCACGCTGTTCAGTTCGCGTTCCATCGCCCTGAGATTGAGAGAGACACCAAAGTCTGATAACTTGATGTTTCCGGTCTTGGTCGTGAGGATATTGGCTGCCTTGAGATCGCAGTGCACAACTTGGCACTTGTGGAGGTAGTCCAATCCTTCCAAGATCTTGACAACATAGCCAGCGACAAGGTGTTCGTTGAGCTTGCCAAAGGACTTGATCATTTGCCCGAGTGACCCGCTCTCCGCGTACCTGGGGAGAAAGGGGTCAACAACGACAGTGCAAGTTCGAAAAGAATTCTCACTCTAGGACAATGTTCAAGAACTCCTCATCTCTTACCATACCCTCGTACTTCACGATGCCTGGATGTGACAAACTTTTCATCAAGTCGACCTCCTTCATGAGTTGCATGACTTCATCTTCATTTAAACCCTCTAATCGAATACGCTTAACAGCCATCATCTGACCCGTAGTCAGGTTCAATGCCCGATAGACGACTCCAAATTGACCACGACCAATACAGTTGCCGAGTTGCTTCAAGTAGAGGCGCGTCAGTAGGCGTCGGTGGTATGTGGACACAACTCACGAATTGCACAGTTGCCTTGCCCTCTTCTTCGACCACGATTGTCTGACGTGTCGTGCTACCATCCATTGACTGACGACCGAGGAGATCACTGGTACATTCGTCATTTAGAGCCTCAGAATCAACGGTGTTCACATACCTGGAATGGCGTTGCCTCCCAAGTTCGTCGTAGGAGCCCGGTCGGCTTCGCTGCCTTATCTTTGAGTCATCAAACTCGCTGTAGAGTCGACCACGTATGCGGGACCCATCCAAAGGGCCAATTGGATTTTGTGGTGAGTCAGGGCAAGGCGATGCGCGGGCACTGTACTCTCCAGAAGCTGCCCTGGGAAACGGTACCACGGATGAACCACCCTCTCTGTCTGGATCGTCCAAGTTGCCACGTGATACGTAGATGCCATTGCGCCGGGCGCTATTTCTCGTGCTTGAGCGACGTAATATAACTTTTGAACCAGGCGAACTGGGGATGGGACTGTCAGGACTGTCGCGACGTAAGATGGATTCCTTCGGCATGAGCACGGGGTCAACACTATGCCTAGAGCGGTGGCTGGGACGGCGCGGAGAGGCTGGAATTGGATCGGTACCATCACTGGGCGTGAAACCCCACCGGAGTACGGTTTCCACGATGGAGAAGCCGAAGGAAGGCTACAACTCAGAGGCGACTCTTCCCGGTTAGCCTTTATCTGGATGGGTATAACCCGAGGAGAACTTGCCGAGAAAGCTTCTATAAAGTCGTCTGGCCACTTCCCTTTTCCGAGTCGAATACGCACTTGGTCAGCTTCACGGACCCTCTGGCCCTCAACCGCGGGAGACTTGGCTCGAGCGGTCTCGCGGGAGCTTGAACCACATGCGCTGTTTTCCTCTTCTTCGACCAGACTGACAAGATCCGGGGTTGCGGGTTCACTGGGTCGCCTGTCTCTTGTTCGAGAACCGTCCCCACTGGTGCTGCGCCCTCTGGCCATTTCCTCTGCCACGGACGCAGCTACGGAGCTAGCCTCCGTCCTGGTAAAGGATGGAATGTCTGAACCAAGTGACGTGGCCTCGGTGGTGACGGTCCTGATAGTCCCGAACTTGTTTTGGGCACTGCTATTGCGGCGAATATCGAAGATACTGGAATATGCAGTATTCTCCGTGATGTTACTAGATGTTCTTGACTGTCTCAGCGGAAATTCGTGGCCATGATCGCCCGGAGTAGGGCTAGAGGATTGAGGATCGCGTATTGGAAAGTCGAGGGAGTTGGAATCAGGGCCACCGCCACCATCATCACCATGCTTCGATTTGGGGCGAGTTCGCAGGGGGGGCTTAGGAGTCGAAGTAATCATCTTGATGGAAGGAACGTCGTCATTTTCCGGGCCACTATTCTCTAGTGGTGTGCTGACGTTACGTGCCGTATCACAAGAGGTTCCCGATTGAGGGCTTTCTGATCGTAGCGGGGGAAGAACGGGTTCAGGTGGCAGTAAGTGTTTCCTGCCGACACCAGATAGTGGAGACACTGATCGCTGTTGTATTAAATTAGGTGTCGATGAAGCGGCTCGAGAGGGGGGTGGTTGGGAATAGAGGGCGCTATTGGCTGCTACAGCGACAGCGGGTTTAGTGCCTTGACCAGATAATATTTTGTTCCGCTCTACGGTCGGCGCATCATATAGCTGTAAAAAGGAGATAATCGTCTTTGCCACGCGACATAGGCCCACAGGGGTCGCTTCGGTAAGGTCGTCGCAATAGAAGAGGTCATCAGAAGGTACACCATGAGAAGAACACGCTGCGTGAAATTTGGTAATGTTACTACAGCGCTTCAGGCCGTCTTCTCGTGGATCAATTCTCGGAATAATAGATGGAACATGTTTGTTCGCTAACCTGAGGAGGAAAATGTAAACCATCACTCTTCGAGAATGGCAATGGCATACGCACTGGCATAAAACCACACCATCCCTAAGTGCTTCGCAAAAGAGCTTCCTCTCCCTTTCCTCTCCGGCGTTGCTAGCAGGTATTGATCCTAAGCCTGTGACGCCGACCTGGCTCGAGCTAGCACCTTGCAGAGCTCCACTTTTCCCCCAGATGCGCTCGAGGCGTACCAAGGGCTGCAGTCGGACCTCTACTTCGGCCCACTCTCTGGCATGTTCACTGCGTGCTAGGTGTGTCGGTGGTTTACGTAATTCTTTGCACAACAGCGAAGTTGCGGTGCGAATCAGCTCGCGTTGTTCAGGAGTTGAAGGAGAGCTTAATGAGGCCATAGATGCGCTCAAGTTACGATTGTAGACATATCTTTGCGTTGGAGAAGCAGCACGGGATCGTACAGTAGAAGATGGGGAGGTTGGCCGGGAAGGGGATGTCGTTAGGCGCGGTTGGGTGTCCATAGAGCTACGTCTGGGTGCTTCGGCAGATGGTCTATGAGCAATATCTGATCGTCGGGGGCTATCTATGGATGATCGGGCTGAGTCAAAGGATGCTCGTGGAGTATCGCCCGGCAGTAGTTTATTTGCCGTGGGTGATGTCGAGGGACTTGCAGCAGGTAGATGGCTAGCCGAGGCGGAAATAAAGCCTCGGTGAGAAGTTGGAACTCGCCTCGTTGGTATACGAGCCGGACCAGGGCCCGTTGGACAGCTAAGTATTGGGGACGACGACGGACTATTCGGAGGAAGGTGTGTTGCGCTGGTGGCTCCTGGCCATTTGGCCACCGTCCCTGAGCGCCCTCTTCCACCTAGTGGTGGACTGGGGGAATCAGGTGGTGTTGGCAAGTCGCTGGTCTTTCGGGGGATATCGATAGAAGACCGAGCACTAGGCGGAGGTGGTGTGAATATAAGAGAGGGCCTGGATTTACCAGACCTCGGAGACGCTGTTCCATTGCGCTCCGGAGACCCTAAACCACTCCTACGTCCTCGACGAGGCGTTAGAGGTTGTGGCGCACTAATCTCCTTGACCGTAGGTTGCATAGTGCTTCTGCGGACGCGGTCACGCGCCACAGAAGTAGTCGTAGGGTTCGGTGTTGGATAAATGATCATGTCTGGCTGAGAATTCGGTGGTGTGGGATGCACATAAAGGTGGACGGCAGGCGAGGACGCCGAGGCTTGTCGCAGGGAAGGGGTGATGAAACTCGCCCAACCTGCCACGCGATGCTGGCTATGACTCTCCGCATTGTTTACATGCTCTGTAATGACCCTGTTCTGGTCAGCGGGGGATACGGTCGGAGTTGATGAGGGTGTGACAGAGCTACGACCAGGCCGTCGAAGCACTACCTTGGATTCGAATCGTTTGAACATGCTTAGCTTGGTCTTGTGGTCGTGATCTGTCCGGCCGGGGTCACCAGACGAGGGTTTGATGCTGTCGTTTTGTTTGGTGGGAATGGCTGCAAAGTCGTCATCACAGAATGAGGCCTTAGCCTTTGGCTGCGTGACAGTCTTGAGACCTTGTTCGAAGGAAGATCGGATGCGTTGCCTGAAGCTGGTCTGGGGTGGTTCGGGCGCATGATGGTATACCGACGGGTAAGAGGTGGAGGTGGACGACTCCACACCGCGTGAAGGAAGCAAGGGCGGGATGGGCTGTGATTCAAGATTACTACGGAGGTGTGAAGCCATCCGAAAGGGAGTGAAAGGATGTGATTTAGACGGGCTAAATGGGGCGAGAACAGCCAGGCATGGACCGCATGTAGGCCACGATCAGCACGATGCTAAAGAGTGTAGCAAGGGAGGGAAGAGGTAAGGTTGGGGGCGGACGGGGAAGGAGGTGGATGGTGGGAACGTGTTCGACAGCAGTAACGGGGCGCAGGAGATATAGAGGTTAGTAGGTTATCGCAAAAGACACATGTCAGACCGAAGAGGAAAGAAACAGGAGGCCGGCGGGAAAGGATATGCGGGTGGCGGACAAAGAAGGGAGGACGGGAAATCCAAAGGGAAATAAATGAAGCCCACCGGACAGCGCCCAATTGATGGTCGATCCTGCACTGGTTTCGAATCGGTGAGGCAAGGAGGCGGAGGAGGAAGGGGGGGGGAGGGAATAAGCGGAATAGGGACGGGAACTTGTGGTGGATGGGAGGTATGAATTAACAGCAGGGACATCACTCACGGCAGCAACGTGGGCTCCCATACAAAGAGGGAAGCCCCGTGGGAGGTGGAGAGACGGAAACTATGACGTCTCGGAGTCAATGCAATGTAACACGAGAACGACTTATCATCGATGGCACGGGGACCTCCCGCCAGAAATATGGCACATCCTTGCCCATGCCAACGATGGCACTGCCCCGCGCAACCTGGTCGCCAAAATCACGGTTTGCGTAGCCGACTCGCTACCAAGCCCTGGATCACACCATTTGGCACGACATCTTCGATTAGCTATCCGACCCTCCCTCGCAATTCAAATGTACCATCAACCAACCACGTGATGCCCCATTTAGCACATGAATGGTGAAGAGTGCCCGAGAAGAGAGTCAATGACTGTGTGTATGCTGTGTGTCGAGTGCGCTCACCGTCGACGACGACGCACACCCTACCGCGAGCGATGAGTCGGTGCGACCTGATACACGCGGAGCAACGACGTGCAATCAGCAGCAGGTGCGTGTGTGCCACAACGGAAAGGTCGGAGTTTCAACTTCTCCTGTCCTTTAACTCACTCCGTCGTCGTCATGCCCGCCCGCTCGCGAACGAAATCGACGGTCAAGGAGATCCAAACCCGCTCAAAAGAAAAATCAGCAAAGCCAGACGATACCGTAAGTGACTTTGAAAAGGAGAACAAGTCCAGCACAGCCAGAACCAGATCAAAGGCACAAACAAAGCCGACAATCGATACAAGGCACACCAAAAACGACACCTACTGTCTGTGCAATCAGCCCGACGATGGTTCTCCCATGGTCTGCTGCTCTCTTTGTTCGGATTGGTGCGCGCCCCCTTTCCTGTCCGCCCTCTCATATCCTCAGTATGCAATATCAGGTTTCATTTTCGGTGTGTAAAGCTCAGTGATGAGCAAGCTGAAGATCTTGGTACGTCCTTTCCCTCGCCGTGGTCTTTTGTTTTGCTCAGCATCCTCTCTTTCTCTTCTTCAGAGGTGTATATCTGTCCTACTTGTACCGAAAATACCGGTCGACGCACGATCAGTGAGTGTCACCGGTCCCAATTGCTTTTTTACGACATCACGCGGCACTCCCGCACATGCACAATGTATATCGAGCATATGAGTTCTGTACCCCTACAACTTGTTCGCTATCCGTTGTCCGAGGCACCTATTCGCGCTTTCTCTGCCAGACCATCCGTCCCTTGCATGATGGTTGCTGTCATAACGGTCGTGTCCATGCGTCTGCAGCCCCATCACGGCGCTCTGCATCTTCACAAGCTGAGAGGCTTTACGTTATTGGCGTGCAGCTATGCCTGTTGAGTCTGATGATCTGGTATGAGCCCCAGTAGTTTGAGCGCCCCGCACAACCGTAGACGCCCACACGACCAGACTAAGTGCCCAGTCGTACAGGGTTCATTCGTTCAGCCCAGATCGTTTCCCCCTTGTTCGCTTTTGCCCGCTTTCGTCGTGGCTTCTCTTGATGATATGTGCTGACCAGTCCGGTTGTCCGCAGTGAAGTGGGAAGGGCAAGAAGCCCATCCGGACGTTATCAATGTTCTCCATAGTGACGACGGCGCCAATGCGCCTAGACAGCTTCCAACGCCACCACCCGCATTATCACCCTCAGAATCGGAGGAAGACCTTGACAGTGAAGACGAGTACGTAGCCGAGCCGGAAACAGTCAAAGGGAAACGGCCGGCTAGGGTATGTTTTTCGTCCTTGTGCGATATACTGGTCTGCTGATAGCGGTACCTGTAGCGTCGAACGCGTCACGCAGCCTATGCATCAGACTCGGATAATTCCGGCGATGATGCCGGTGCTCACAAGTTTAACACTCCGTTCTCAGAAGAAAGGAGGGCGTCACCTGCCACTATCAGCCATCGTAAACGCAAATCGGGCGTCTCACCTCAGTCCCGGGAGTCCAAGCGCAAAAAGTCCTCAGATGCCCCTGTTTCTGTAGATGAGGACCCAGCGAGAAAGTATTGCCTGGGGAAACTCCGGGATATGCTTCGTCCCGTTTTTCTCAGGTACCCTCAAGTTGACACCGACGACGAATTGGGCAACAAGGTCGATGTGAAAGCAGAAGATCTGACTGACGACGACAAGCAACGGCTACAAAACGAAGCGGATGTCTTTGCCTCAGAGCTCGAACAATGTATCTTCGAGCTTTATGGAGAACCTGATAAACACGGGAAACAAGGTGTCGGGGCCAAGTACAAGTAATTCTCTCGTGTGTCGTCCGCGACATAGTACTCACTTGTTTCTATTAGGGAGCGTTTCCGTATGCTTACGTTCAACCTGACTCAGGCTGACCGTGTCGCTATTCACAAGCGCATATGCTATGCCACTATCTCTGCTAAAGAGCTCTCCCAGATGAGCTCCACAGATTTGGCTAACGAGGAAACGAAACAGTCCATAAAACTCGCCGAAAAAGAAGCCTTAGAACATTCCATTCTTCAGAAGACACTTATTCCCCGCGCAAAGATTACACACAAGGGTTTGCAAGATATCGAGGACGTCAACGGGGAGTCCGCAACCTTCTTGCGCCAGCGGGAGAAGGAGCGTGAAAAAGAAGAAGAGGAGCGCCGGGAAGAAGAGCGTCGGGAGAGAGAGCGGCAGGCGAGACTAAAGGCCGCTGAGCAGCATCAGAGGGAGAGAGCAAATTCGATTTCGCAGGGGTCAATTCCTCCCGATTCACCCATTATACCTCAGAGTGCCACGTGGGGTGGTTCCTTTCCTATACACCATGACAGTTATTCACCTTCAAGTAACAGCATCAGGCCGCCAATTCATCCACTGTTCGCATCATCGGCTTCCGACCTCCAGACTTCCCCCGAGCCGGAACTGGATATCGCAGACCTCATCCACCTGGATGACGAGCCCGCCCCTCCAGACGCCTTTGATGATCATTTGCCTACGCCTGCGTTAGAAGCATCTGTCCTACCCTCCAAATCTGAGCCGTCGGCGCCAGCTCCTTCCGAGCCGCCGCCGCCACCACCCCTGACAATTCCATTCCCTCCCGAACCATCCCCTGTGATTGCCGCCTCACCGACACAGCTCGTCAAACCGGAAACACCCGCGCGCACATCCTTCGACCTAAGCGCATTATGGTCATCTCCCAAATCAGAACCTCCCTCACGAGAGATAGTGAAAGAACCGGAACCTGAAACTGAACAGGAGCAGGAGCAGGAGCACAGAAGTCACCCGATTGAGGTGGATGCTATTCCCCGTGAGGCAACGGATCAAGATTTCGACATGTTCCTAGAAAAGGACCAAGAGGCGGACGTCGCCCAAGACGAACGATCTCAAGACCCAGAAGCGGCCTTTCTGGCTGCTCCTCCAATATGGGTTGGTAAGGTGAGCATCGGACCTAATTCACAAGGGGTTATTGTTCCTCATTTCCGTTCTAGCTCGCCATGCCTGTGGATTCTTCCATTCCCCAGTTGGCGCCTGTTGTTGCCCGCCAAGTTGGGGGTCGGACCCTGGGTGCCGACTCTCCTCTTTGGGCAACGCTTTTCCCATCTGATACGTTCCGGATCGACGGTCGGGTGCCGACAGAGAATTCTGCCCAGTTCCTGTTACAGACTAGACTGAATCCGCAAAAGGAACTCATTGCGTGTGCATTCTCTGCTGAAGGGAATGACGACGTGCTCCAAACATTTAGTGACTTTCTGTTGCATAAAAAGTAAGTTCACCGGGCGACTTGCAAGTTATGGCCATCTTGAATAACGCGCTTCATCTCCAGTCGTCATGGGTTGGTATTCCCATGGGGTCACCAACCCAAAGATTATCACCCCGGAAAGGAACTTTATATGGTACCGCTTTTGTCAACCATGCCGTTACCAGATTTTATCGAACTTCTGGACGAACTGCGGCTGCCCAAAGTTCGTCAAAATAACTACGTGATTGGTATCTGGATTCTCGTCAGGGGCAAGCTTGCCCCCTTACCTGCCATCCCCGCTCCTTTGCTACCCAGCATACTCCCATCCGCCGTCCCTGCTGCCCCCGTTCCATCACTTCCAGCGGCCCTCCAGGCGCAGCTTGCTAGCTCCACGCTGGCAGCCGAGGTAGCCGCTCTCACACCTGAACAAATCCAGGGAATTCTTCGCGCACTCTCCTCTGGCAATGGCGGTATCCCCGGCATCTCTGGCGGACTCGCCACCGCAGTGGCCAATGTCGCACAAGCACCGCATCTGCCTCCACCTACACATCCACAACCACCCGTTCCACCGACGATGGCGACGGGGCCACCACACTGGCCTGGATTTCCCATTCCCCCATCTGCACCAGGTATGCCAGGGGTGCTCCCTGGCCTAGG
>JBBPTY010000366.1:0-18995 GCA_038094335.1 Tylopilus aff. striatulus | reverse complement strand
CTGTTAGTATTTTGCATGTGCACAAGGAGGGTACGAATGCTGCGAGACGACAGCCCGCGATATGTCGACACACGCTCCAGGGCCAGAGGCGCTGTCTGCACGAGTCGAAGTTGCTCATGAAGATAGAGGACATATTGCTCTAAACATTCAAGATAGTGCCGCTTTTTCTCGTGCGATGAAATGGTATCCCTAGCGATAGGTGTGAGGATCCGGGAACACAAAGAAGACAAGGATACGCACGGATCTGTAGGGGTGAATCCGATTTCTTCTGCGATCGCGCGTTGTCGCGCCTTGCGCTGACTCTCGGTTTTATTGATCGCATTGTTAAGTGGTGCTGTCACGTCTGCATCTGGCGTCTGTTGTCTGCCTCGCTGAAGGGGGGGAGGGGAAGGCTGCGTATATGGACGTGGATCGGAAATATCGCGTGGGCTAGATTGGGGTGGGTGACTGATGTTTGAGAGGAGCTCAGATGGGGTAGGGAACAGATGCTGAGACGTGGTGGAATAGTAGTCAAGCATGTTCGGAGTGGTGGTTTCTGCGGTTGGACTTGGATCCACGCGGCGGGTGTTGGGGTAGACGAGCTGCTGAGATATGGGTGTATATGCGAGGTCTGTGTCTGGAACGGGGGCGGGTTGACGAAGGTGGAGAGGGGGCAGGTATGTATTGTCGAGATAGGGATAGGTGATGGGGTGTTGTGGGTAGGGATCGACGTTGGCATCGACGAGATCGGAGTTGCTCGAACAGAAAGAATGTGCGGGCAACATGATGATGGGCGAGTACACATGCATGCGAGAGAGATTTTAAACGACTTGTGGTCTTTTCCACGGATCCACTCGCGACTGCACGGCATCCGAGGAGCAGTCGAGATCGCGTTGGACGAGCAGGAAGCTGAATATCCGAATCGGGACGGACACACAGACAGGGGCCTAGATGCCGCATATGTCGCGGAATTTGATTTTTATTCCGATCCTGACGCGATCAACTTCCGCATCGAGAGGGTCCTCTCCAGCCCTGCAAAGTCTCCACCAGTACGATCCCGTTGTCAGTTTGGAAATAGACTCTCCTGCTCTCGGCAGTCGGAAGCGCATATGCCGATCTGTTCACCACTTCTCGCCGTTCCCTTTTCTGGTGATACCAACTCACTTGGGTATATAATCCTACGATGACCCTGCTCGCTCGGTCGAGCATGGCGATGACCCAGCATTATCCCTCCCTTGATTTCGATTCCTCCCTATTTTCCCACTCCTCCTCTCCCACTCCATCCTCCCTCCCTGCTTATAATCCTGATCCGCCCCCGTCTTATTATAGCACCCCCCCATCCTACGCTGCTTCCACCTGTTCACAACGCCAAATCGACCAAAAAAATTCTGTACTTACTTCTTCACAATCGATCGCTTCTTTCCCCGATGACGGTATCTCCTTTGCGCCCACCACAAATTTGACCTCTGTACAACATCCCGCTCGTGACTCTTGCCGTTCCGCCACCAGGATCACCATCGCCCATCCTTATGCCCGTCTGTATGCCAAGAAAGACGGCTCGAAGCGTCGCAAAATATGGAACCACGTCCTCGAGAAACAACTCTTCTCCCCCCAGGAATTGTCCGTATACTTGCAATTCCCTGTCTCCTCGTGGTAATGAGCCGCTCTTTCAGATCCACCATGGGTGCACCGCATAGGCGCACGATATACATCGCCTCTTTGGAAGCCCACATAGATCGCCTCCATAACCAACTGCTCAGCATCAGTCTCTACCCGATCCCCTTTGAGCGTCTCGAGCCCTATCGCGGTCTCAACTCAAAGACAGCAAAGGTATCCCTTTTGTCGCCTGTCCGCCTCTTTCGAAGGTAAACACCCACTTCAGAGTATGGTGGCGGGTTTGCAGCATGATGCGACCCATCACAAGTTGAAACTCTTGGAACTCGAACGCTCGGTCTGTATCTCCCATGCTGCCCGTAGACGCTTGCCTGACCGATCAATAGAACACGAACCTTAGAATACTTCTCGGCACCCACAATCCTTCCAAAGCATCCCTCTCCCACCCATCTGCGCCTTCTGCAATGGCCCTCGAGGCAGACGTACGGAGGCACTCTGTCGACGTCTCCGGCATGGGCATGGGGCCCGTCCATGCTGGTCACGGTCCTGCAAATCACTTTCACTGTTAGTGTCATTCCTTTGTGTGCTTCTGGCTCAGATTTCGAAAAATCATACCGTAATTTGTAAGATAATAACATCTTTTCAACGTTTGTTGCCGTATATTTAACATGTAGTACATCGCTGCAAGGCAGTGCCTCCCCGTGCTTGTCCCCGTCGCGCCTAGGATTCGGAAGCACCGACCGCTAAGTAAATGCGCTTTCTCGTAACAGTTCTTAATCCCAAATCCCGCCCCTGTCCGGCTTCACTCGCTGGTCCTGCTTCGCCTTACTCCCCTGCGGCCGTCCCACCCTCTGAGTGCCACGCCTTGTGTGGTATTTCTTTTGCTGCCGCTGACGTTTTACGAGATCCGCGGAAACTCTTTCGCGAACGTCTACAGCCCGCAATGAGAGCGCCGCCGTCATTTTCGCGAGCGTATCAGGGGAAGGCGAACGTGAACGGGGCGGGGAACGGGACAGCTGAGAACATGACGTGGACGGTCGAGAAGGCGGACTGTTCGCAATAGAGTCTGTTAGCCCCGCTCCATCTCGGCCGTCCGTTGACATTCGTCCGTTTTCAAATTGTAGAGTTTGACGCTCGTCACCATGGCCACTTTGTGCCGGCCGTGCGTTTTCCTTCCCGTCTTCATCTTGTGCTCTTGCTTCGTCTTCCACCTCCTTGTCATCTCCGCCCTCTTCCTCGTACACCATCACTTCATCTTCCTCCCCCATATCACTAGCTCCTTCTTCGGAGTCTGTTTCTTCGTCATTTTCTCTGTATTCTTCGCCCGTGGCAGTTTCAATGTACTTCAAACGTAATCAGTAGATGCGGTGCGAAGCGAATTATGGGTGGGAAGCCTACCTCCTCCAGAATTTTCTGATCCTTTTTCGTAAAGCCGCTGGCAGCGACTACAACATCCAGTCGGAACTCCCCGTCTTCTTGGTCGTCCCTGGGTTTGATCGCGTTGAACCGAGGATACAGGGCACTCTCGTATTTGAAACGTCGCTTGAAGAATCTTCGGATACACTCCACATCCCGATTAAAATACCTAGTTTGTATCAGCGTTGATCATAGTTTGCTAAGCACTCCATGCTTACCACTCCGCATTTTCATGTGATGTGCTCACCATCTGCGGGAAATCGATGACCACCGGTTCTTCATTTTCCCGACGGATGAGAATATTAAATTCATTGTAGTCGCCGTGAATTAGCCCCGCCCGTGCAAACCGCACGATGATGTCCATTAGTGTGGAGTAAAGTTTGCCAGGTGATGGGATGTCGGCGATCTGCCGCCTGGATAGTGTGTCGTATCGGATGATATGGACATGCTGAGCTATCGAGTAGACTTACAGGGGGTATGCATCAATAGCCTCCATGAGGATGCAGTGACGCGCATGATCAATGGGTCGTGGAACAGGAAATCCATGTTCATGAAGGATCTAAAAATGTGATGATGCTCATGTCGAGTACGTCGGCCCTTCACACACCTTCATGAACGCCCATTCCTTTTCGGCGGCGAGGCGGGACATGTACATCCACGATGCAGACTTGCGCTTTCCCAAATAGTCTCGCTTTTCCTTGATGGCCCGGAACGATATACGACCTAGGCTGATCGAGTCCTGTCTGGTCGGTCCTGATCCGCGCCGCAGGTCACCACTCACCGGTGAAGTTTCAGCACCATCTCGTTACCCTCCCCATCAGCCACGATGTACACGTCTGTCGAAAGGAATGTGAAGTATGGGATGGTTTATGAGATGTGGGGTCTGTGGGTGATGATCACTGCACTTCGCTTACCAGCTTCCTTGCCAACGCCGATCTGATTCCCAACTGAATACATCGAGTCACGTTTTGAGAGGGCTCGCATCGCCAAGTAGTCGTATCCTCCATACGTCAACCTGTACCCATCGTCTGCACGCACATCAGGGACGTCTCACGGCGAGCGCATGTACTTACATTTGGCGTTCTGGACGCGGGAAATCAGGTTACGTTTCGCGAGGGAGCCCACAATTTTGTTGACGCCCCCATTACGCAGACCGGAGATCTGCACGATGAGCGGCGTGGGTACGATTTCGTGGTTTTTGGACCCAATCTCGACCTGGCGAAAAGCCTCGTCAGTGAGCGCGATGCACGGTTCGAGTAGTGCGTGTTCGCACGGCAGTCAACACCCTGAACTCTTCCGAGGTGATGTACCTCAAATCAGTTGGGTCGAGCTTCATGAAATCGGAGCGGTGTAAAAAGGAAGGTAGTAAGGTAGGACGAAATGAGTAGCACTAGGATACCAAAGTAAGCAACATCTGTTTGACGATGCCATCCAGCTTGGCCACCCGCAGAGCCAACCAGGTTTTTCGTTTCGCTCTGCTGTCTGAATGTAGGGTCTGAAGTCGTGGAGGCTACTGCAGACGATCTTGCGGTTGCCGTGCCACCTACATACGCTAAATGTGACAGAAAGCAAGTCGCCCGTCTTTCCCTTGTGTGTCATGACGCGCCAACTGTCGCAGCTTCTCGTTCTCTGTCAAAGCGACGTCCGACCTACGCGAGGATGAACGCGCTCAGATCTGGCGCATGCTGGAGGAGCACATGCGTGAATTGTGCGTGTTAACCGAGAGCGTTCTTGTCCCAGTCGTTCACCCTACCCCAGTTACGCGTCCTCCTCGTTTGGCTGGAATCCTCAACAGAAGCAAAGAGAGCTGTTCGATCGAGCGAGTCGGTTTATCATTGCACGCGACGTCTCGGACCCGTCAAACGACGCAGGTATCGCTGCCTACTCCGTCTTCCGTTTCGATAGAGAGTATCGTCAAGACGTAGTATACTGGTATGAGCTGAACTCGGATAACTGTTGCCATGTCGTTCTGACACCGTGGACGAGCTATGAACTTCAGGTATCCGAGGCGTCAAGACGGTTCGGTCTTGGGCGGTTGTTGGTTCAGATGCTCACTGACATTGGTGCGCAATGGGGGATGACGAAGGTCATGCTTACTGTCTTCAAAGGTCGCCCCATCCTCTCTTCGGAGGACGTCGTTGCTGATGCTTCTGTAGCCAACCACGCCGCGACGCTATTCTACGAGTCGATCGGGTGCATTTGGTCTCGTCTCCCGGCTTTCGTACACTGGACTGACATGACATGTAGATTCGTCATAGACGATGTGTCCCCTGATTTTTCTGAGGGCTCAGAAGAAGGTGCAGGGAACGAATGCGACTATTCCATTCTATCTAGACGCATACTGTAGTCACTAGCATGATCCTGTTTGGGTTTGTTTACTAGACTGCGTCGAATCACCCGAATAAACCGGGCTGACGCTCCGTCAGTACCACCAGCAACCATTATTATACCAGACTCATGCTGCCACCCTCTCTCCGGGCGTCCACGTCCATACCTCGACGCGCGCTCGCTCGGCGCTATGCATCACACGGCGCACCCCATTACAACGAACCTACCGGCTGGTTGTTTGGCGAAAAGGTATGAATAGTCGTCTTGAGTTCCTTTTGTCGCTCAATTCGTACGTGGTCCAGCCCCTACCGCCCGGCCAGAAACGTGTGAAAGAGGACTGGGAGAACATCTGGTATTTTGGGATGTTCGGGTCGATGGCGTTGGCCGCCGTATTGCTCTACTACAAACCCGATACCAGGTACGCACCGCTGTGTCCCATATTATACTACGTGTTGATTGACCTTCTAGCATACAAACATGGGCGCTGAAAGAGGCAAAGCAGAGAATGGAGGCTCGCGGTGAGAAATACAAGTATGAGCCATCATCTACATAGACCTTCGAGACCTTGTACTCCTCACTCTTTCCATCGAATCTAACTTATAGAGAACCAATGATTTTGGATATCAGGCAGATTCTGTGGTGACCTCAAGGTGATCATCTAGCATGCCAAAGCTCTACTTGAGTAGACCAGAAGCTTTAATTTGCAACGCCGCAACATGCATGTAGTGGATGTCTAGTAATGTTAAATGAGTGGTGAATGCGCAGAGGGGATTGCTGGACTACATAAGATGATAATAGTAAATTATACTAACTTCGCATGTCCATCTCCTATGCGTACTCCAGGATCTTGGTGATGATACCAGTTCCAACTAGGTTCATTCGAATTATAGCCCTGTTCGCAGAACGCAAGTAGACCATGCTCACCAGTTTTATTGCCCTCGCGAAGCGTGAATCTTCCGATATGACATGGTCAGACCAACAAATGACATCAAATCTTGAAGACGTACCGAGAACCAACTTCAGCTGCAACATCCGTGTGGAGCGTACAAATCATCTCCACGTTATCACCGGGCATAACCTGTTTGTATATCGGTACGATGTTTATTCCTTTGCTACGACACACACCATTTTATCCTCAGCATCCGGTGTGCCGGGCGGGAAAGTTAGTGCTGTGGTAATGTCCGCAGTCCGGAGGAACAGTTGTGGGCGGTAGTTGGACATGAACGGTGTGTAGCGTCCACCTGAAGCACGTTAGCACAGTGAGACACCCAGCCTCAGCTCAGGGGACAAACCTTCATCCTTGGTGAGGATATACAATTGGGCTTGGAACTCCTTGACTGCCTTGATGGAGCCCGGGACAGCGATAACCTGACCACGTTTAAGCTGTTCTCGCTTAACACCACGAAGCAAAACGCCCATGTTGTCGCCAGCTTCGCCCTGTTAACGAAGAGTATGATTCAATGAACCTCTCGTTAAAAAGGTGCGGGTGCCTACTCTGTCCAGTTCTTTGTGGAACATCTCTGTAGAGGGACAACTCAGTACATCAAATAGAGGAGCACCAGATCACGGACCGATCCCAGTTAAGGTGGTCTTAAGCGGAGAGCCAAGGCCAAGGATTTCGACTTCTCCACCCTTTGTGATCACTCCGCGCTCAGCCTAGCAGGTGGGGTAAATGGACGAATGTCGGGCTACAGACAAACAATACACACACGACCAGTAGCCACAGTGCCACGACCCGGGATGGAGAATACATCCTCGACGGGCATGAGGAAAGGCTTTTCAAGGTCACCTTTTGCAGGGGATTATTTAGAGACATGGGTGATGAGGAAAGGCATACGAGGGGGGACATCCAGCCATTGGTCGCAGGCTTCTATGAGTTCAAGAATTTTGTTCCTGCCGATTTCATCGTCCCGGCCCTCAAGGGCAGCCAAGGCTGAGCCCATGACGATGGGTGTTTTTTCGCCGTCAAAGTTGTACGTCGAGAGTAGGTCACGCATCTCCATATCCACGAGAGCCAACATTTCCTCATCGGGAACCATGTCGACTTTGTTGATGAAGACGACGAGTTTTTTGATACCGACTTGACGAGCAAGGAGGAGATGCTCTCGGGTTTGAGGCATCTGACCGTCAGTAGCTGAGACAACGATGATACCACCGTCCATCTGTGCAGCACCAGTGATCATGTTCTTGATGTCTAGAAAGAAGTATGAGCGAGGTGAAAGTAGGTAATGACGACAAGCTTACAGTCTGCGTGACCGGGACAGTCCACGTGGGCGTAGTGACGAGCGTCGGACTCGTATTCTACGTGGGCAGAGTTAATGGTGATACCACGCGCCTTTTCTTCGGGTGCCTTGTCGATCTGGGAGTAGTCCGTGAACTTGGCTGCGCCCTTGTCTGCAAGCACTTTGGTGATAGCAGCCGTGAGGGTAGTCTTTCCGTGGTCGACATGACCTGGAAACGCGTGAAGACGCGTCGGAAAAAGAAAGGAAAGTATTACCGATAGTTCCGATGTTCATGTGAGGTTTCGAACGGGAGAATTTAGTAGCAGCGTCGGCATAACCACGTCGGCCAGGTGTGAAAGGGCACAAGATGTCGGGGCGACCAAAAGAGACCGCGGGCAAGGGTCTATGGAGGCCTGTCGTGGTGCGGCAGCGAGGATATCTCCAAGCTGGGAGGGTTCTCGACGACGAGGCGAGTTTTTGCGCAGCGAGACGTAACATGACGGAGGTGAAGAAGAAAGGACCCGGAATGCGGAGTGCGAAACCAGTGGCCATTATGAACACACACGACTCGCTCAGAAATGCAGTCGCTTTCTTGTCAGACCCAAATGCGAGTCAAGTCCTTCTTCTGGTTTCTATTGGCTTACTCGGATTGACAGACTCAGAATGCGCCCCTCGCTCAGCGTATGCAGTTTCTCGAAGCAAAGGGTCTCTCTCCACAAGAGATCGACCAGGCAATCCGAATAGCGGCCAACAACTCTGCCCAGCCCATCCCCATCTACCAGCGCGACTACAACTGGGACTGGCGCGACTACTTTGTGTGTGTTTTCATCCCCCGCAGTCTACTCGCCCTCACCCCCCCAGATCACTGCCGTCGTGTCGGGCACTGTAGTCTACGGTGCCGTCACTCTCTTCCAGAAATACGTCCTGCCCCATCTCAAACCGCCTTCTGCTACCGCTTACGAGCAGGACCGTGACGCCTTGACCGCCCAATTCGACGCTGCAGAGGCTCTTCTCAAGGAAATTCACGCCGAGACAGCCGCCGTACGAGCAGCAGTCGACGAACAAAAAGAGCGTGTTGACAAGGCTTCTAGGGATGTACAGGCTGTGGTATCCGAGATGCGTCAGGGTGAAATGAAAACGAGAGATGAAATGCGCGAGATTCGCGATGAGATCGAGAACATCCGCGAAATGTTGCCAAAGGTAGTCCCGAGTTCTTACTTGCCCTCCCACTCTCTGACCTTGTCGTTCCAAGATGATTGACAAGACCAAGGAAACCCAGAGACAATCTCTTGTAGAGCTTCAACAAGAGCTCAAGTCTCTCAAGGCACTCTTACTCAGCCGCGGTGCTAGTGCTCTGACGAGTTCCTCCTCGACATCGCTGCCAGCTTTGACGGGTAAACCATCCATTCCGTCATGGCAGCTCGGGAACACCACTGTCACACCGGCCCCACCAGAGTCCTCAGGAGGCACTCCTCCCGTCATATCAAACGGCAAAGGGAAGGAAGTAGACTTAGTAGAGGTGTCTTCCGACGAAAGCTCGTAATCTATCCACCAGTTATTTGACGATACTCCATACTTGTGACAGCAATGTTGTGTGTTTCGGGTGGCAATTACCGATCGATGTATTCGCTCGACTGTGATTCGTAACTCTACTCTGAATGTTTTCCCAGTTCCGCCAGGCGGTAGAGAGTCTCGCCCAACCCCTCTCACCAGACAATCCCCCCCTTCGAAGCCAGTCACCGGACTCCCAGCGCCAGTCTTCAGCCCTGCTCGCCGAAAATGCCCTCGTGAACCTTCGCAAGTCAATTGCAGCACAACGAACAGCGAGCCCCGCCCCACAGAACGTCCCTAGATCACGGTCTGCCAGCCCTGGCCCTTCCTCAACTACAAGGAACACCGGCGATTCTGGGTTGCGCAAGACCACTCTCGAGGAGCGTTTGCGTGCTTCCTTGGCCGCGTCCGAATCTTCAGTAGCAAGCAGCGTGTCCAATCCGTCGACGGGCACATTGCCTACGTCTCATACGGTGCCTGTCACTCAGCATCCACTGTCTCCTACGTCGACACCACTACCAGACTCCCCGAGTCCCGCAGTAGAATCATTTGCGCTCGAGACTACCGCTTGCACGTCAGTTCCGACCGCAGAAGGTTGTGACGTTAATCATGCCTTGGCTATTTCCCCACAGGAGCCCAACTCTGGTGTCGGACAGTCACAGGACACAGCCCTGTCTCAGCTTATAGACCACCAAGATCCCGCTAATTTACTTGTGCGCGCGACGGAAAATACATTTGCAGATCCGACTACTAGCGACGACCCTCCTGTCAGTGCGACCCGTACGCCACAACCACCGCAAACGATACTTGTAGAGCTGCCCCGACCTCAGAGCCCGCCTCAGGCTTCCGATGTCCACGTACCGATGGAGAAAGCAGGTCTCCTTGAAGCGCAGAGTATAGAAGCGGGATCTACTGTACCTGATAGGTCGAGGGATGCTAGTATCGAGGCACTTCAAGAGCGGCTCAAATTAGTGGAACAGAGATTTGCAGGTAATGTCACATACATTATACGCTTGAGCCGGCATGAATACTGCTATTAGATGTCTCTGCCTCGTTCGAGAAACTCCAGTTTGAGAGACGGGATATCGACCGCGCTCTTAGCGAGTTGACGCCACTGGGTGGATCCGAAGACGTCGCAGCCCTGCGCGAGTATCTCGCCAATGTCAACATAAAACTTGAGGTGGGTAAGACGTCCAACCACGGCAGATCTAGTCATCATTTTTCTCCAGGTCAACGAAGATGAGTTACAGCGGCTCAATGGAAAGCTCACACGTATGCTCATTATATATCGTCCCTTCGTCGTACCTCAAATGTGACATCTGCAGGGCAGGAAGAGCGATTTGAAGAACTTCGGGACACTCATCAAGTAGAGAACGTGTCTCAAGCAGATCAAATCGAGAAATTGCGGCGGCAGTTGAGTGAGGCTGAAGCTCTCCTCACCGCGTCGCAATCCACAGCGTCGCAAACGGAGGAGGACAAGGCTAAGCAGGAATCCAGTATTGAACAGTTACGTGCCGAGCTCTCCAAAGCCAATACGCTCGCCAAAGAAGAAGAAGAGAAAAGAGTAAAAGCCATCAGTTTACTCAAAACCGTTAGGCAGAAGTTAGTAAAAGCCGAGAAGGAGAGGGACGATGCATTGCGAGACTTGAACGAAACGAAAGAAAAGCACGTGGAGGAGAAGGAAAAGGAACGCGCCGAGCGAGCCAACTTGGAGAGGGAAGTCGACTCGATCAACGCGGAACGCGAGAAGGCTGTCACCGGGCTGCGCGCACAATTCGACAAGGATATTGCGGCCGCAAAGGACCGTGCAGAGAGGGATTTTCAAACCGCAAGGAAACAGTTCGATGCAGAAATGAACGCACTCAAGGTAATGCGCCGGCCAACATCTCCATCGTTCCTACTTACAATTTACTAGTCTTCATACGGCATGGAAATATCCAATAAAAAGTCGCGTATCAATACCCTTGAGAACACGGTGGCCAACTTGACCAGTGAGAATAAGTCGTTCTTCGAACAGCTAGAGCTACGGCTGGCCGAGCTCGAGTCTTCCCAGTACCACGCCGAATCACTTCAGGCCCAAAATACTGAACTTCAGTTCCAGTTGAAGGAATTTCGAGAGCGGATCACTCTACTTAACGATGAAGTCGGTGAACTTCGGGGAGAGCAAGAAATTCAATCGCAGGCTTCCGGCATTTCCACAGAAGAGGTTTCACAATTGGTCTCTTCTGTGGAATTCAAGTACGAAGCAAGACTTACCGAACTCAAGAAGACATTGACATCCATTGAGAAAGAGCGTACCGAGGCCGAGGCAAACTGGAGCCACAAGCTTACAGAAAAGACAAAAGAGACGGAAGAACTGAAGCGCTTGCTTCAGTCTTCTGTTCAATCACGCGAGCGAGATGAAGGTATGACTACGGCACTGAAGGCGGAGATTGAGACACTCCAGAACGAAGCTCGATCACAGCACGGTCGACTGCTTGAACTTCAGACCCATATTGATGCCTTGAAGGGTGCTGAGGTGTGTATGGACACACACGAGATGGACGTCATACTGATCGGTTGTTCTAACATAGTCCAGTCTACTTCGACGCCTCTCAGAGGCTGTAGCCCGTGCTGATGACAACGAAAAACAGCTCGAGGCGGGTAGATCCCGAGAAACTCAGCTGCATACACAAAATAAAGTATGATCCTGAATTTATAAAATCACTTCTTTTAACAAGAGGACAGATCCTTCGGGACGAGCTTCGAAAGGTTCAGAACTCGGTGGCAGTTCTGGAAAGACAGCGCAATCCGGGTGCCGGATATTGGTCATCTCGAACAGACGCCACGGACTCGAGGACTTCGATTTCGACGATCTCGAATGCCCCCTCTTCCTCTTCGCTCTCTCCATCGAAAAATGAAGAAGACATCAACTACGAGTACCTGCGGAATGTTATTCTGCAATTCCTAGAGCACAAGGAAATGAGAGTGAGTGTTGAACACCCAAATCACACACTCGTCGGTGACAGACGTCTCTAGCCAAATCTCGTACGAGTCATATCGACAATTTTGCGCTTCACCCCTCAGGAGACACGGCGGCTCATGTCTAAAGTATGACTATCGATACCACCCATACGCTACGCTCCTTCTCTGCAACTTATTCGCAGGGTGTGATAGAATATTTCCGTTCGCAATGACCTTTGTCGGAGTGTTTGGGCTTAATGAAACCCAGGACAAATACTTAAGTACTAGTAGTACTGACGCGTTGTTGCTTACCCACCACATACTCTTCTCCACGAACATACATGCCATGTCTCTGGAGATTTTGACGCGGAATTCATACCAGACTGGCATCTCCCCGGTGCAGGTGAGGTCACGGGTTGAAGTTAAACCTCATTTAATCCATCAACTCGCGTTTGAAGTGGCTTCAACTTTGCAAATTGTGGGTGGACAAAGAAACATCTGGCCATGGCTCGCTCAATGTCGGGCCCACAATCAGCGGTGTGCAAATGTACCCTCAGTCAGAGAACTAATTTCGAGCATCCAATAGACGCGCTTATTGCACTGTGCAGCATCTACGATGCCAACCCTGTGCTCCTGAGTTATCTCACACATGCCCTGAATAGTGGACTCGTATCAACTCCAGATTTCGTCGCTACGTTCCTTCGCGCCGCGCGCTCATCGCAGCTTCAAAATAGCTCGACGCTCGATGTGCTTTGCCGCACAGCATTGGACGTTCACTATGCCTCTGGAATCCCACCACTCGGCTCCCTTCTTCCCTCTGCAAGTTCCCAGACCACCATTCTGGCCATAGTGAACGATGCATTGGCTTTCCTGCGTCAGGCCTACTCCGCTCCACCGTCCGGTTTCCATACATTGTCAACATCTGCTTCAGAGCTCATCACCTTGATGTTGCCCTGCGTTCCCGATACTCTTCAAATATCGACCACACAAGTCATGATATGCTTTGGGGACGCCAATGACTTGCTCCATTCCTTGCGGCTTACGCCAGGAGTCCGTCAGGTGCTAGACACGTTTTTGTTTTCTCTCGGCCTCCTTGTCGGAGATGATGCCAAGGTCGCACGCGAGGCGCAGATGATACATACCCAACTTGCACTTGGAAAGAGCGATATGTTGGGGTCCAACCTCGAGGCCGATTCTATCTCCTGCAATCTATTGCTGCAGTCGCTTGTAAGCTGTTTTTCTTATTTCACACCCTATCGCACTAAGAAACGTGGAAGATTGCCTCTCGGGCGAGTGACTATGGCGCCGGGAGTGGTTTGGAAGGGGTGGTGTTACTGACAGGTTTATGGCAGTGGACGTCCCTGGCTCCAAACGTCTTCTACACCCAGATGCTACTGGCCTCCCTGACCTGCGTTGCACAAAGCTCGCCCAAAGGCATCCATGACGGATCCTTTTTCATCTGGAGAACGTTTGTCCTTGGACGTGTGAGGTGTCTTGGGTCATGCATGATCGTCGATGTGCTGAGCTGATGTTTTTAGCTGCCTCGTCTTTTGCATGCGTTCGAAAAGGAGCTGGAAAACCATGGAACGCTTGAGGCGGACTGGGTGTGTCATCAGAGTCTGTGTGAGCTGGTATTTGTCTTACGTCTCTGTGCAGCGGCCTGCGATGCATGCTGCCGTCTCGACAGTGCTTCAGAACACCGAGCTACTATCACGGTGTGACCATGTCCAAGCACGGGCACGGATCAGAGAGTCAACTGAAGAGGACACTGCTAAGTGGGATCACTCCTTTGATGCATGGTCGTGGACTTAAATCGGATTCTAGTCCAAGTTCATTCATCAGAGAGCTCATACAGCAACTGTATGCAGTTGGACTCATTGACCAGGCATTCGCTGTGAATTGGGAACCTAGCCTCGCAAACGATTCTGGGACACCCCTTCAGATTGAAGCATCGGAGCACAATTGTACACTCGAGGTGAGTCGATTGTCCTCCCATGTTTAGAGTGTCATCCGATATCGATTTTTGCAGAGTTACCTC
Organism: Tylopilus aff. striatulus; assembly: GCA_038094335.1. Classification (NCBI taxonomy): domain Eukaryota; kingdom Fungi; phylum Basidiomycota; class Agaricomycetes; order Boletales; family Boletaceae; genus Tylopilus; species Tylopilus aff. striatulus. The sequence continues at coordinate 4,904 of JBBPTY010000366.1, read as the reverse complement.
GAATCAAGGCTTGCTATGGAACTTAGCGAGGAAGACACGCAGACGTTATTACATCGTATCCGTATGGATCCGGGGAGTCATCACTTTTTCGCCCAAGTAGTCCGCAGAGTGAGTCATATCAAGATTGTCCGTACTTGATATGTCCTTATCTCCTCGGTTTTAGCGTTTCGCATCTCATTCCAAGTCTGGAGATTTGGAAGTTTTGAGTCATCTTACCAAGACGCTCTATGCGCATGATTTCGCGCTCGATATTCTGTCTCTACACCTAAAGATCACGGACCTTGTGTTTGAGGCGTTGGAATTACTTCATGAGTACGATTGCGAAACTATCGGTATGTGTGTACCTTGGCGACGAACAAATAACTTACGCCTCCCATAAAGGCGATCCGCAAACTGCCGTTAGTCATTTGGGGGACGTTGTACTGTTCATTCAGATGGTCTTGACCAAGTTTCAGGTCCGTGTGTTCTTGCGCGTTCGTCGCCAGTGGCCAAATCTGTGACATTCAGATCTCGACATCCTCGCTAAGGAGAGGGAGTAAAGTGCTCCGTACGGATATTCTACGTTCATCACGAACCTATCACCCGGAGGACCTCCCTGCCGATGTCAGAACGGTATTTGCCGCATGGTTCAAAGCCATATTCGACAGTAGCAGCGAAGGTATTGAGGACATCATCCTCCGGTAATCTCGAGTATTTCCTTTTTGCCGCGGTATTGACTGAGATCAGATCGACGAAACCCAAAACTCTGCTCCAAATGTCATCGACACTTTTCTCTCAAGCTTGCGTTGCACGACAAGATGGGCGTATCGACACCGACGACCTCCACAGTGGCATATCATATTTCCTTAATCCCCTTCTCAACTGGACGCTCGTCGGTGTTGTTCACACCATGCTTTTTGAAGTCCAACAGCGTGGGTAAGTGGTCGCGTCAAATGATCTTGATCGGTGCTTCGACACGCGTGTAGGTTTATCGCCCCGGCTCAGCTTGAGGTGCTCCAAGGTCTGCTTGTGGCATCAACTTGTCCGCGTGTCATCCTTCGGCTTTGTAGTCCTAGCATTCTTAAAATACTCTCCGGAAAGCGTACACAGCTCGTCCCTTCGAGTATTCATTACGACATCGGCGCTATCAGATCCGCTGCATTGTGGACCTTGTCAGCCAAGAAAGAGGGTGAGCACGCCCCCTTTTTTTTTCTTGACATTGATTACCTTTGGGGGATAGGCAACGGACAACCACCGGAAGAGGCCCCAGCCACACCACCCGACGCGTTCTTGGACTTTCCCAGGCGAGAAATCCGGGATGCCTTTACGTTGGCACGCCAGCATAAAGCACCCCGTATAGACGTGGGCAGATGCCTCACCATCACCACGCCTACGAAATTCCTCTTGCTATTGTGGACGGAGCTGTGCGTCGCCGCGAGTCTCGGAGAAACCGAAACGTGTCGTCGCATCATGACGTTCGTGCTCGTCGTGCCACGTGCTGGTGTCCCCCCTCTTCTTCCGCTGTTCATGTACAACGTTCTTCCGCAGCTGATCGCCGCAGTCGATCAACAAGGGGGTGACACAAGCGTTCACACAGAACTGCTAGCAACAATCATCGCTGGCGCCCTCTCCGGAGCCCTCCACCTCGAACGGGCAATTCGAACGATATGCAAGGAACCAACCACGTTGCTGGGGCAAGCAAGCGCTGTGCTGGCAAGGAAACTAGCCGCGGACCTCCGCGCACGGAAAACAGCATCGCGGACGAGTAGGACAGTCCTCGAACGTTTGGGGACATCATCTCCATTTGCCGCAAATTTTCCAGTCTTCATGACGTGATAAGTAGTATTAACCTCTATATACACAGACCGGGAATGCTCCGAATATTCATAATCATTTCATGCCGTGGGTGGTGGAGGGGCTACCAATGAAGCAGTCAATCGCGATCACCAAAATTCTAGATCAAGACGTACGACAACAGGCGTTCTCTGAGGGATCGCAATTCCGGTCCGCAGGACAAAGTATGAGACAAGACGAACGCGTCGACATCTAGAAAAACATCAGTCATCCCTTCACTGGGCCTACAGCTTACTGACCTCTGGTTGATCGTGATGTACTACGTGAGGGCTATGGTATTCAGGCTGGATGGTGCTGGAATGAATTCCGTGGTAGTGAAGAACTCTGCGGATCTCCACAGCGACTGGCATGAAGTCGTGGTCGCGGGATGCCGTGACGTGCACCGATGCGACTATCTTGGATTCAGAGAGTTGCCATATGTGAAGCTCATGGACCGAAAGCACGCCCTTGACATTCAAAATGGATTCTCGCACATCCTCGAGGGAGATTGTTGGCGGGACACCCTGCAAAAGGATGGAAGACGCGCTTTTGACTTGAGGTGGGGTACAATCAAGTTACAGCCCGGCAGAACGAGGCAGAACGTACCCAATGGCAATGCAGAAGAGAAAATGATTGCGGTTATCACGAGGCTGATTACAGGATCGAGATAAAATCTGTATTTCCAGGTGGTGAGCCATATGGCGAGGCCGGTGGCGATGACGCCGACGTTGCCCAGGGCATCGCTGAGAACGTGCAAGACGAGGGCCTGCATGTTCATGGAGCGATGCACGTGACTATGCCCGTGAGGATGCTCCGCGGACATCCGAGGTGGCTCGGAAGGGTGGTTGGTGTGTGCGCCAAGGAGAGGCTGTTCTTCGCTTAAACAGGCGGTATTGTTTTGGGTGGATGCTATGTTCATATTCTGCGCAGTTTGGACAAGTGAGGCACGCGTGGCGACAGGATGGCCATACATCGACGAGTACGACGTGGAACGCTTCCGGTTACCAACAAGATCACCGCCATCGTGTCGAACGACGTGTATGCTGGCGGGTCGAGAAGACGGCGCACTTCCCTTGTGTTCATGGGTGTGGCCATGTTCTGTGATGAGCGGTGTCAAGCGGTGAGAAAAAGCCAGAGGGTGCGCCGCACCATGGAAGAGGAGTAGGCCAACGAGGTTGGATGCCAGCCCGAAAGATCCGACCAAAACAATCAAACGAGGGTTCGATATCTCTGCAGGAGCTGAGAGGTGGACTTTACTGACGCGAAAGAGGATGCACACCAGGTGTTTTGAAGAAGCGTTCCAACGCTTCCATCGTGATCGAAAAGCACAATGCCAGCAGGAAAACACCATTAATGAGGGCGGCGAGGATCTCGGCTCTGTGCCAGCCGTACGAGTAGCGGGAATCAGGCGTGTTTTGACTGGACAGCTGGAATGAAGCGCTGTGAGGCGGTTTAGATGCCGCAAGTCGGCTGACGAACCCTGATGGCATAAAGAGCTACGATCAAGCTCATGACGTCGCTGCGAGCGAGCGGGTCAGAAGCAGAATGCAGGATTGCCAGGGCCACATACTTGAGCATATGGAAGCTATCGGCGACAAGTGCGAGTGAACCGACGGCATACCCTGAGGAAATTAGAAGGGGACGTTGGAGGGGAGGCTGCCACACACCAACGATGAGTTCTATGAAGAAGAAGGTAATGTCTATAGCGAGCAAGAGAGCTATCCGCGCTGAACGAGACAAAGCCATGGCAAGGAGGTCTCCAAGTCTCGGCTCAACCTCTATCGCTTAGTCAGCGCTATAGCGTCTCTTTCAAGCCACTACCACAAAGTGCTAAAAAAATGGCCGCCCAATCGATGGCCGCAGCCCTGGCTGCATCGTTGCCGGCACCCGCGTCTGCACCTGTACCAGCTGCGCCCGTATATGAAGCCATCCCACCCTCCATGTCTACTGCCATCGACATCGAGGCAGAGATACCGCTGACATGTGTACAACTCGATGCGCTGGTATGCTTCGTTCATATTCGAACGGTGTTCAACTCGCGCGGTTGTCTTTGATTGCGCTGACAGTGGTGTCATAGGTTGTTTCGAAGATCGTACAGCATGGTCGAGAGGCTCCGCCTGCCTCTGCGCACGGCTTCTTGCTCGGACTTGACCTGGACGGGATCCTTGAGGTATCCAACAGCTTTCCATTACCGAGTCACACCGGTGAGGAGGATGACAAATCATCCAAGTCCATTGGTGGGTGGCTTGCGGACATGATTTGATCGACGGCGGGGATAACATGCGGGCATTAGCGCGGTATCAGGCGTCGATGTTGCGATCACTTAAGGAAGTGCAGGGTGACGACAACGTCGTTGGGTTCTATCAAGCCACCACTCTTGGCGCATTTTTCAATCAGACACTAGTGGATACGCAGGCGATACATCAGGAGAGGCTGAGGCACGGAGGGGTGGTCGTTGTTCACGGTGATTTCATTTGTTTCGCTAGGGGATTGGCTCGGACTGATGCGTGCACAGACATATCGCAAACAGCGCGGGGGAATGCGTCGTTCAGGGCGTTTAGATTGACGTCTTCGTTTATGGACGCGCACAAAAAGGGGAATTTCAGCTCGTCAAGGTGGGGATGGTTATACGCTGTGGATGAGGACGATGGTTAACGGATTGCAGCCTGATGACCCATCGACTCGTGTTTTCGTCCATACTCGAGGAGATCCCGGTGAGGACCCGAACGAACCCGCTGGCGAGCGCGTTTCTGAAACGGGTAGCGGCGCCGAGTGTGGGAGGGGGGACGTATTCTGTGCTGGATCTCGGACAGTCTGGGGTGTCGCGGAGTCTTGAGGTGGTGTCGGAGGCGATTGACAACTACAAGACGGAAGACGGCAACGTGGCATATCTGATTCGGCAGATCGCACGGGAGAAGCAGCGGGCGGAGACGTATGTGGGGAAGCGGAAGGAGGAGAGTGCGCAGCGAGTGTCGCAGGGGCTGAGTCCGCTTCCCGAGGAGGACGTGAGCCGGCTGTTCAAAATACCAGCTGAGCCGAGTCGTCTTGAGAGTATGCTCCTCCTTGGGCAGGTGGATGCATACGCGAAGACC
>JBBPTY010000365.1:0-19545 GCA_038094335.1 Tylopilus aff. striatulus | reverse complement strand
GCACGGTCTCCTTTCCTGCATATTCATCGCTCCCAAGCGGTACTACGCCGGTACATATCAAGCATAGAGCCCTGTCCTTTGCCATACCGGCGGCATTCGATGAGCGACACCGATGGAGTGTATTGATCGATAATCGCTCGTTTTGTACTTATGCTCACGTCGTAAGCGCAGCAAGCTCGCTGGGACAACAAAAAAGATGAAAAAAAGATGACAAAGGCTTTTGTTGTCGAGTTCCAATATCAAGTTGTCACCGCAAACTTTCAAACATCCTGGCAGACTCGGAATTGTGTCTTTGCTTCCAATCCCGAAAAAAAACTCCTTGTAGTCCTGGCCAGTGAGCATCTTGTGTTCTGTGTTGTACACAACGTCGAGTGGCACTACAGGATATACTGCCCCATCAACTGCTGTGCGTCATGGTGGCTTCTGGAAATTCCTATGGATGGTCCTGCTGTGGTTGCAGAGACACAGCATAATGACTGATCTGACACGCTGCGATGAAGTAGCACGTCCAAGTTTTCGTACAAGCACAGGTCAACAGTCATTCTGCCCGTCGATTCGGAATCGCCGAACCACCTGCTCCCGAGGATGTTTCGTTCCTTTCGTAATCTATTAATAAGTGATAATATTTGGATAAAAGTCGGAGGGTCTGCTCACCGACTCACCCGTATCTTCCTTCCTGCTCACTCCATCGTTCCTACAACTTCGCAAACTTTCCCAGTTACCAATGCATACTCCATTGCAACCTCAAGATCTTGGCACCGACTTTCCAGCCAGAAGAAGTGAAACACAGGATTATCGGGGCCAGCCCACTTACATAGCCAAACCGAGCCGTCCGTACATCTTTACAGATCCCCGAGAACATACTCATTGCTTCCTCTCAGGATCTTTCGAGACTCAATCTAAGAAGTGTATTCTCTTCGGAGAATCCGGTGTCGGAAAGAGCTCGTTGATCAACTTGATGGCCGATAAAGACGTCGCAGAAACATCTTCTGGCAATGACATCGATGCCTGCACTATGAAAGTGCAGCCTTATTACTTCAATCTTCCAAGCAAGATACCCCTCGGCATCTTTGATACTATGGGGACTAATGCATCTGATAATGCCATTGAGACCACCCTCAAAGCTATTAGGACCCTTCGTAGCAGTGGAGGCATCGATCTTATTCTGTTGTGTATCGACGGTCAGCGCAGGATCACGGGTTCCGTCGAAACGATATGTTATCTGAGCTCGGAGGTCTCGCATAACTTCCATCTTCCTCTTGCGCTTGTAGTGACGCATCTGGAGGGTGAGAACGATGCGGAGAAGTGGTGGGGAGAAAATAAAGAGGCTTTAAGGAGGCTTGGTATATCCCCAGTCATGCATGCGTGCATCACCGCCGCACTGCCCCGCGAGACTTTTGCCGAAAAACGTGCACGGTCCAGGCAGGCCCTTCAAGACCTATTTGATCAAGCCCTCCAAGCTGGCGTTGGAGATGCATCCCGCATGCCAGCCAAACGAAAGTGGCACGTTAGAGCCATCACAAAAGTCATCCTTTTCCTGACGAAGAATAAAAGACGAAAGGCAGCGAGGGAAAGGCTCGAAAGAAGATGCCTATTTCCTCGTGATAGGGCGCAAAGACTGGCAGAGTTGGTTTTGGAATGACAAATGAAATATATTCTTATTTCATCACGTCCTTCAAGTTAACCCACCTGCATACCTTTCTCAACAACTTGGAGCCTTTCCAAGCTGCGACCGTTTTGGTTCTTATTTCTAAATTTAAGCTCTGTAACACATTATAGGTTCTCTTATTGAAGTGGACATTGGACTTACTCAGTTCATGTTTGGCTTGATCCGACAGCATCGTTTCTACCCAATGCAATGGCCAACGGCCTTCATGTCAACAGTCGTCTAGTATTGCCTACACTGTAACAGTTGTTTTCCTCTCCTAGTTGTACATTCAAATGAAGAGTAGGTGGGAACCACCCAACTTCATTAGTTTGCGCCATTCCCATCACCACTCCCATGATAACCTTGGCCAATCGAACTACACAAATACCTACCTGGCTGTGCAACTATAATAAGGCCAATCGCCACCTGATGAACAATCCACAGGACGAAGGCTCAGTCAACCTTTTGTATGCTGTCACTGCTGATGTGTATTGCCTACAGAATGCTGAAAATAGCTCGCAGTCATCTCAAAACAATATAGCACATAGCTAGAACGAGACTGATCTGGGGCTAGTGTTTGGTATGACCCGGCTTGGCTCAAGAGCTCGAACTCTGGCTCGGCTTCTTACAACTCAAGCTCAGGCTGGGGCTTGATTATACTATAGTGCGAGTGGGGGGTTCGTCGTCAGCATCGTGGTAAGGCTTGAGAGAATGATCAATGATGGTTGCATCGCTACTATCTTTGGCCACTCACCTCAAAGCAGGGACACTGAAGTGCCTCGATGACCTTTATCCGTCGCTGTGGGCTTGTCGTATGATACTTTTCCAAAAAGCCACTTGCTTGTCTAAGAGGGTTAGCAAAACACATCGAAGCGGCATCAAAGTTACCATTGGGTTGGCACCATGGAACATAGCCTTGAAATCCTTGCCTTTCCTAGGCGGTGGAGAAGGGCAGGAGGGCGAGCTGCCCCAGACAATGCCTACAAGGCTAAAGGATTCTACTGACTCTCGCTATGACATACCACGACTTTACTACCCTCTGCTGGGACTCCAGCCACTGCGTCAGGACCCTTGCTGCCGCTGAGGAGGACTTTGCCCTGACGCTGGGCTCCGGCCAACCCCAGGCACAACGGGAGCACACGGATGTACTCGCTCGATTTGGGTGACAAGATGGCGTAAAAGTCATCAATGGAGGGGATACCGAGTATGTTGAGGATGAGAGTAAGTTGGTCGTGATCTAGAGGATAGGTGAGTGCATGGCATGCAGTGATGGACAGACACTCACAGTCGCAGCCGGGGAACATAGGTCTCCTGCTGAGCATCTCTGTCGGCTCCACATGGCTATCGAGCGTGTATCCTGTTTAAACATTAGAATGACTTCTGGTGCTGCCAACATTGGGAGGCAGATGTGCAGATCTCGCAAGACAGAAATCACACGGCTATGATGGTGTGGGCGGGGATGAGGATATGCTCACCCTGAGATCGCATTTGGCGCTGAGAAGTAAATTGAGGTCACGATGGAGTATGTCTGCCAAGTGGTGCACCTTCCAGGCGAGGAGGGTCTTTGTGCGGGGTGAGTGTGTTGAAGCGACAGAAGAGGCGGCATACTTGGTAGATAAAATACCGACAGTGATCGTCGCTGAGACACTGTGTTCTGATGACGTAATGGAGGTTGGTCTCCATAAGTTCCTGGATGAGATAGATTTCTTTGAACTGTTCGAAGCTGGACTACCTTACCTGCTGACCATAAGTACCTGCCGGGCACCAGAAGAACTTATTTCGTGCCTATTCTCACGCCATAAGCATGTCAAGCTCTCTAAGACAAAATGAAGTTCAATAAAGTGATAAGATTTAATTGTAGATCGATGGGTGTTTCTTTCGGGAAGACGGATCTCTGCGTCTGGCTGGTCTCAGTATCCTATTTGGCTATCGACGAACCCAACTCTCTGCCAACCCGAATCCGGCTTTCCTCTAGCGCGATCGAGCAGAGGAGACTGTCCCACGGTGAGAACTCCCTAGGCTCCCCCTTGCTTTGATATTTTTCCCATCGGTACCGCATCCCAGTATGCGTGTAGGCAAAAATGTTGACAAGTCTGGTCCAATCTTGATCTGTAGAATACACTGTAGTCACTAAGGAACTAGGAAGTAAACTAAGGTGCGATGTAACTACTGCTTATGTAAGCGGAAACGCGTAGGTCGAATACTTAAATTTATTTTAACGAGAGTACTGCTCAGGGGATCATAGTCAGTACTTGATTCTGGCCCTCACACTGTCCTCCCGCCAACATCTGCGTAATCTTGACAAGACGGTCTGACAATGTTCGGCATGTGAAATCTGTAGAACGTGCGAGATCTTCCATCGCATCGGCTAATTTTACAACCCCACTCTAACAGAGCACCCTCACTTTACCAATTCCTCATGCTAGATAAAAAAATATGACCAATCCTCCGGGTGGAACATGCCCTTTTAGGAGAGAACAATACAAGGACTAATTCGTAGGTTGGCCTGCATCCATTTATATGGTCATGGCGCTTGGCCGTCACGGTGCTCATTAGCGGCCAACGGAACCATACATGGGTTGGCTCAGCCCAGCAACTTGACGGCCCCTCCGGTGGCACATTGTGTTATCGGAGCATTCTTAAGGTAAATATTTGTCGAGCACCCATTCTACAATCCACTTCCGAACATACAACGTGGGGCTCCCTAGCCTACAGGAAGACCACGCCATCAATCACCTCCCCTGCGACAGCAACATCGAGAAATACAGCGTAGTGAGCGACACACGATCAAACTTTCAGGACGAGGCTAGCCACTGAGTTCTGTTCTCGCATGTCAACCCCCCAAACGTCCCTCCCTCTTTCATCTTTCAATCCCGAACCATCACCCGCAATGAACGAGGATGAGACACAGGCGGTACATGAGGCGCATCCCACCCATAATGGAAACCAAGGTGGTCAGTGCGTTTCAATGGATCGCTATACAGCACCTCTGATTACCACCTCTCTAGCATATCTTCTCACCTTGAAACCTAAAAATATTCTCCTTTTCGGTGAAACTGGTGTTGGAAAGAGCTCACTTGTCAATTTGATCACTGGCTCTGATATCGCAGAAACATCCTCTGGTCTTATGCCCTGCACCCGCCAGAACAAAGAGTATTCTCATACTCTTCCATGCCAGCGACCTCTCCGCATTATCGACACTGTCGGTATCGACGCTCGTGATAGTCCCGTAGAAGTCCTCAAGTCCCTTCCCAAAGCCGATGACATCGACCTTGTCCTATTATGTATGAAGGCGGGGAGATTCACGGATTCGAAGCAACGAACACACTACTTAATCTCGGAGTTAATGAAGCGCCACCGGGTGCCTCTTGCCCTGGCCATTACATGTATGGAAGGTGAAGAGGTGATGGAGGATTGGTGGTCAAACAACGAACGGATGTTTGAAAGGTTTGGGATAGAACCCGTCGCCCACGTTTGCATCACCGCCATCACACCCCATGAGGAGTCGCACATGATGAGACGGGGCGACTCGCGGCGTGCCCTCGAAAAGATGTTGCAGGATGTGCTCTGCAGTCGTCAGATCTCTCACATACAGGCTCTGCGTAATTGGCTCGTCAAGCTCGTCAGGAAGCCTCTTTTCTTCTCGATGAGAAGATGGAGGAGGAACAAGTTGAGGAAGGAACTCGAAAAGGAGTATAGATATCCTGCTAACGAGGCGCAAGGATTGGCAGAGCTGATGGCGAGGTACTAAGTAAAATATAATAACATAGCATGCCTGGGTATATATGAGTTCGTTCAACGAGTGGCTCATCACATCTTTTCCTAGTTTATATGATAATCTTGCTTTCGCGTTTGCGATACTGTCTCTATCTATTGCTATACTGGATTGACCCACGTACTATTCAGTATGTATACTAGACTGTGCACAAGTCGCCTGAGGTTACAAGTGTAGTATAATATTCTAAGCCAACCACTGATTGTGCTGGAAGCTCGGGAGTTGAAACATTGAAGTTTCACACTTGTTCATGTCGTCGGTGAACGCTTACATGACTTCCGTTGCTTTCGTGCTCCTTTGTCACTTCTGTGCCTTTCGCTGCCGAGAAAAGTACCAAAAGCTCGGTAAAGTAACCTGTGAATTTGCTGATGCAAAGACTTTTATTGACTTCCTAATGGTCATGATGTTTCTCACATGTTTTAGTTAGCGAGGGATATGAATCGCTTGTACAGTAGCCATGCACGCTCCTTCTCCATCTTTTAGCTGCATCAAATATGTCGTCTCGCCTAGCAGGTCCTAACAAGTTTCGCTGCTCAAGTCAAATGATCATCCAGCTTCCTCAGTATGGCCAACGGATTCAAGTTGTTAAGTCCGACGCGCTACGTGGTACATGTTTCATTTACTACGTAATAAGCAGCTTTCGAAGGACTCCTGGAACAGTGGCTGATTTTGGAGGTAGCTGACAGGTACCGAAATTTGTCAATGGGTGACTGATCAATATCAATCACGATAAGGTACTCACTGTCATATGTATCGCCTGCAGGTGACCGCTCGTGGATCTTTCTGCTCTCCCACTAGATCACCCCCTCACATAACGTGTGGCAGTGCCCTCATACGGTATGCAGTCAACGAGCAAAGGTATAGGATTGTCATTGTCAATGGCAAGTCCGTGTAATGACAACTTATCAACTTTCAGATCAATCGAAAATAATCGAAATTGATACTCAACATGAGATGAGTATGGTTCTGTTTTCCAGGGATGGGAACCAGGTGTTCAGCGCCAACGTCGGGGGGATGCTTCGTTGTTGGCGCGCGGTTGACGGACGCGAGGCGGTCGCACCGATCCGAGTGGAGCGAGCAGAAATCTATTCCATTGCACTGTCGGCGGATCAGAAATGGCTGGTCGGGGGACTGCGACCTTTAAACGGCGGGGTGGAACAACGAGGCGTTCACGCGCTTGTCTGGGACGCACAGACCCACAAGGAAGTCTACCGCATCCGGGAACATACCAGCACCGTATTCTCCGTAGATATTTCCCCCGATTCCACTAGGTTCGCGACAGGCTCCCACGACTGTAACACGTTCATCTGGAGTATGACGACGGGCGAGAGACTCATTGGACCGCTTCAACACGAGGGGACCGTGGTGGCTATGCGATTTGCTCCGAAAGGTGACCGTATCGCCACCGCCACAGCTCAGAATCCCGACGCAAAGCCAATACGAATCTACGACGCCAACACGGGCCAGCTGCTCAGGCTATTGGAGGTCCCTTTCATATGCATCCGGGTCGCAACGTCGCTTGCTTGGTCGGCTGATGGCTGCCAACTCTTCGCCGCTTCGTATAGCAATGCAAGAGTTTTCGACACATCATCGGGCTCCTTGCTCAAGACGTGGTCTGTGCCCGCCAATGGCGGTGGTGGCTACAACACTTTTGCCACCGTCGTCCTATCGCACAACCAAAGGTTTGCTGCTGTCGCGGCCGCCCAGTCACTATCTTTTTGGGATATCTCTACCTGCAAGCAAATCGGTACTACCATTGACTTTGAAAGCATGCTTTGGACCATTTCGCTCTCTCCTAACGACGACCACATTGCGACAGGCGAAGGGACTGGAAAAGTCACCATTCGGAGTCTTTTCAACGTCCTTCCCAGCTCCTACTTGACAGTTAATGTGCTTGATTTCCTTGAGATGTTTCTAAGTCTAACAGCTGACGTTTTACTTCCTTCCTTCCTCTTATTGTGAGCGCCGAGTCGGAATATCGAATCCTTGTTTGTTCTGACTTATTCTCCGCTTTCCCAGCGACATAGCTGCCTTTGATGTCTATTGGCGAGACTGCATTCAACTCATGGATAAAACGAGACTTCTATTGCGTTGAACAACTCTTAGAACAGGACACTCTAAACTCCTCTCCTTTTCACCGCTCGCGCGCACTCGCCTATCGCTCTCTCATACGTGCCCAGTCCAGAAAGCTGAAAGCGGCCGTTGATGACGCCAAAGAGGTGCGTTACGGTTATATATTTTCCTGAGCGTGGGGCTTGATACCAATACCGCGAGCAAGTCCATCGCGACTCAGCGATCCGTCATTGGTTACATCGCGCTCGCAGTCGCTTACGTCTACAATGGAGAATTTGGATCGGCCCTCCGTGCATTCGACCTCGTATTCAGCACCTGTCTTCCAAGTGAAAACAATCTGTTGCTACTGATCAAGGTATAGGGCTTTCATCCCCGTTGTTGAGCGATGACTATATTCAACTTTTGCCTAGGCTATTGTCGTGTTTAAATGCGGAAAACACGATGATGGCCTTCTGCGAGTAGACGATCTGATCGAGATCGCGGACGATCAGTCACTGTGCGTCACCGTCCGGGTAAATCCTTTACGCGGCACTATGTCGATTACAAGCCTGACAAGATACCCCATAGGCCCAAATGCTCTTCCTACTTGGATGCGCGCTGTCGGAAAGAGGGGACTGCAGTCGCGCAATAGAACTGTTTCAGCGTGCACAAGAAGCCGTCCCCTTTCGACAAAGTCCGTACCTGGCCACCATATCCCTCGTACGTTGAAAAGCATTTAGGGACTCTTGATCGTACTAATCCCAGTCAAAAGATATCCGGGTGGGATTTTGATCGACTTCCTGCAGCGATCCAGATACAACTCTACAAAACCATGGGTGCTACGGGACCTGGAAACGCTCCTGTCTCCAAGCCAGTCTCTGTTATGGTCGACGCACTAGGTGATATGTCCGCGAACTGGGATCCAGGTACATCTCTTCGCAAGTAACTCACTGGAAAATTTAACGTGTATGCCATTTTGATGTTAGATCTCGTTCAAAGATGTCTGAAAACATGTGAAAGTAATGGTGATCAAGCGGTGAAATCAACAGACCTAGATGAAGCGATCATCCAGTACTCGACTGCCTTGTCTCTAAATCCGCCTGATCCCGTGGGTCTTCTCGTGAAGCGAAGCAATGTCCACGGAATGTTGGGGTCATGGGAGAATGCATTAAAGGACGCGGATAACGTATGCCTTACCTTCTTTTGATGTATCGATCTCATCCTGATTTTAACTGACGCAGGCGATCAAGGCCGACTGTTTAAATCCGTGGGGATACGAGAGAAGACATTCATCACTTCATGCTTTGCAGCGATACGACGAGGCAATCAGTACCTTCAACTACATGTACTCGCTCATCGAAGGATCTCATGATCCATCCATCCGTCGTAAGTGTCATTTTGCACCGTCGTGATAATACGGTGAATTTGATTGCACAGAACTCAGCCATAGATACATTTCGCCTGCCCGGTCCGAGAAGGCCATCGATGACAGTATTCTACTGTTATTCCGGACGAGTCCCCTTGTCCTGATCGACACCAAGAGTGGTCGCTTATGCGACGGGCCGGAGCGGATGCGTATATTCAAGTTGCAATTAGAGTTCAAGGAACTTCTCTCTTCTTTGACGGAAATGTTGGATGAAGAACGCATTCGGAGGGTGGTCACAAAATATTTTGAATACGTGACGCTCTCGCACGTTTGGGAAAAGAGGGAGCCTACATTCCAGGACGTCAATGCAGCCGGCTCGGTCTGGGCATTGGACGCATCTTCCTTTAACGACAAAGTGCGCCAGTTCTGCGAGGTAGACCGCAAGGAGGGATATCGATGGGCGTGGAGCGACACCTGCTGCATCGACAAGACAACTAGCACAGTCTTGAACCAGTCTCTGATAATGATGTACAAGTGGTACGAAGCTTCTGCGGCCACGTTCGTCCACCTCGCAGACGTCTTGTCTCCATCGACCCTTGGTCAGCTCAAGTGCAGCATCTGGATGGGTCGAGCATGGACTGTGCAAGAGCTTCTCGCACCAAGAGTAATCCGATTCTATACTCGCGATTGGAAACCGTATCTCGACGATATGCGATCAAACCACAAGGAGTCGCCAGAAATTATGCATGAACTCGCTGACGCAATTGGAATCGACCGCGAGATCCTCTTTTCCTTTGATCCAGACTCGCTCAGTGTCCGGGAAAAGCTACGGATTGCCTCGAATCGGAAAGCTACAGTCGAAGAAGACGTGGCTTACTCGTGCATCGGGATATTCAAAAGCGACATTGTACCTCGCTATGGAGAGGCCGGTGCCGCTTTGGGACACTTGCTCGAGGAGATCGTCACTCGCTCCGGAGAAGTGACGGTGCTGGCATGGAGTGGGACATCCTCTGCCTACAATAGCTGCCTTCCCGCAAGCCTCGCAGTGTACGCTCGACCACCAGGAACAGCCCCGGTCATCAACGATGCCGACATGGATGCACGCGTCGCGACGTTGCGAAGTTCCCTGTCCCAGACGCACGCCATGCTGATCCATGACCGCATCACGCATTTACCCCCTGCCCGCTTTGCCAATCGCCGACTTTACCTCCCATGCGTCATGTTCGCGGTCAAAAAGCTCAGCTTGCAGGCGACTGGGAATGAGTCGGAGAACAGCTACCGTGCCCGGGTATCCGGGATCGGCAATGTTGAGTTCCAGACCTCGGAAAAGTTCTCCCTGACAGAGCCACGCCGGCTCGTCCTGGTACATCCCTGGATCCGCGATCTGTGCGATCCACTAGACAGCTTCACTTGGGGGACCAAAGACGAGGAGAGCGACGATTCAGATGAAGAAAGCGAGCTCTGCACCGCGCCAACGTCGCCCTCATATTCCATCGCAGGGATGGACGATTACACGCGCGCCTTGCGCCTGGTCGTCCGTCTGCAGCACCCGTTCCCTGCGTTGTTACTGCAGCAACAGGCCAGCGGCGAGTTCAAACGCGTCGCTGCGGAGCAGGATATCGTCGCGCCCGGAATTGACCGTCCGATAGATTTCGCGAGGGATATCCATACCGGTGTCCTGGAGATATTGTGACGATAGTGAACCTGCTGTTTCGTGTCATCATTTTGGCTATCGCATAGTGTCCGAGTAGTTATCAAAATCGTGGCTATAATAAATAGTGCTTATGCTACATCACTCGCCAGGGTCTGCTTCTCTACTGTCAAGGACACGAACGTGACCTCAACGTTTCTGTACTCTAGAATACGCCACGAACATGTATCAGGGAAGGGGAGAAGATGTACCCAGCGGTAGCCCTACAGAATCCGCTTTGGCTACGAACCTGTAATACATGCATTTTGAGGATATCCAGAGCATATTTTCTGGTGAGAAAAGCAGTACTGAGACATGCGAGGACCAACTGCTGAAGTATAGATTGCCATTTATGCTTATGTAATACTGTGGCTGTACTACTGCACAACATTTGAATTCCAACATGGCTGATCAATCACGACAAGATACTCACTGTTACTACATATATCGCCTGCAAGCAATCATTCGTGGATCTTTCTGCTCTCCCCCTATATCACCCCCTCACATAACACGTGGCAGTGCCCTCACAGTATGCAATCAATGAGCAACAGTATGGGATCATCATTGCTAATGGCAAGTCCGTATAATGACAACCCATCAACTTTCAGATCAATCAAAAATAATCGAAATTGAAACTCAACATGAGATGAGTATGATTTTGTTTTCCGGGGATGGGAACCAGGTATTCAGCGCCAACGTCGGGGGGATGCTTCGTTGTTGGCGCGCGGTTGACGGACGCGAGGCGGTCGCACCGATACGAGTGGAACAAGCAGAAATTTATTCCATTGCACTATCGGCGGATCAGAAATGGCTGGTAGGGGGACTGCGACTTTTAAACGGCAAGAGAAAACAACGAGGCGTTCACGCGCTGGTATGGGACGCACAGACCCACAAGGAAGTCTACCACATCTGGGAACATACCAGCACCGTATTCTCCGTAGACATTTCCCCCGATTCCACTAGGTTCGCGACAGGCTCCAACGATCGTAACACGTTCATCTGGAATATGACGACAGGCGAGAGACTCATTGGGCCGCTTCAGCACGAAGGGACCGTGGTGGTTGTGCGATTTGCTCCGAAAGGTGACCGTATCGCCACCGCCACAGCTCAGGATCCCGACGCAAAGCCGATGCGAATCTACGACGCTAACACGGGCCAGTTACTCAAGCTGTTGGGGGTCCCTTTCATATACATCCGGGTCGCAACGTCGCTTGCTTGGTCGGCTGATGGCTGCCAACTCTTCGCTGCTTCGGATGGCAATGCAAGGGTTTTCGACACATCATCGGGCTCCTTGCTCAAGACGTGGTCTGTGCCCGCCAATGGCGGTGGTGGCTACAATGCTTTCGCTGCCATCGTCCTATCGCACAACCAAAGGTTTGTCGCTGTCGCGGCCGCTCAGTCACTATCCTTTTGGGATACCTCCACCTACAAGCAAATCGGCACTACCATTGACTTCGAAAGCATGCTTTGGACCATTTCGCTCTCCCCTAACGACAACCGCATCGCGACAGGCGAAGGGACTGGAAAAATCACCATTCAGAGTCTTTTTAATGTCCTTCCTGGCCCCTGCTTGACAGTTAATGTGCATGATTTCCTTACGATGTTTCCAAGTCTAACAGCTGATGTTTTACTTCCTTCCTTCCTTCCTTTCTCTCATCGTGAGCACCGAGTCGGAGTATCGAATCCTTGTTTATTCTGACTTATTCTCCTCTTTCCCAGCGACATAGCTACCCTTGATGTCTATTGACGAGACCGCATTCAACTCGTGGATAAAACGAGACTTCTATTGCGCTGAACAACTCTTAAAAGAGGACACTCTAAACTCCTCTCCTTTTCACCGCTCGCGCGCACTCGCCTATCGATCTCTCATACGCGCCCAGTCCAGAAAGCTGAAAGCGGCCATTGATGACGCCAAAGAGGTGCGTTACGGCTATATACCTTCTTGGGCGTGGGGCTTGATACCGATACCGCAAGCAAGTCCATCGCGACTCAGCGATCCGCCATTGGCCACATCGCGCTCGCAGTTGCTTATGTCTATAATGGAGAATTTGAGTCGGCCCTCCGTGCATTCGACCTCGTATTCAGTACCTGTCTCTCAAGTGAAATAAATCTGTTGCTACTGATCAAGGTATAAGTCTTTCATCCCCGTCGTTGAACGATGACGATACTAAACTTTTATCTAGGCTATTGTCGTGTTTGAATGTGGAAAACACGATGATGGTCTTCTGCGCATAGACGATCTGATCGAGATCATGGACGATCAGTCACTGTGCGTCACTATCCGGGTAAATCCTTTACACGGCACTATGTCGATCACAAGCCTGACAAAATACCTCATAGGCCCAAATGCTCTTCCTACTTGGATGCGCGCTGTCGAAAAGAGGGGACTGCAGTCGCGCAATAGAATTGTTTCAGCGTGCGCAAGAAGCCGCCCCTCTGCGACAAAGTCCGTACTTGGCCACCATATCCCTCGTAAGTTGAAAAGTATTTAGGGACTCTCTTGATTATGCTAATCCCAATCGAAAGATATCCGGGTGGGATTTTGATCGACTCCCTGCAGCGATTCAGACACGACTCTACGAGACCAGTGGTGCTGCGGGACCCGGAAACGCTCCCGCCGCCAAGCCAGTCTCTGTTATGGGCGACGCACTAGGTGATGTGTCCGCGAACTGGGATCCAGGTACGTCTCTTCGTAAGCAACTCGCTGGAAAATTTGACGTGTACGCCATTTTGATGTTAGATCTCGTTCAAAGATGTCTGACGACATATGAAAGCAATGGTGATCTAGCAGTGAAATCAACCGAGCTATATGAAGCGATCATCCAGTACTCGACTGCCTTGTCTCTGAATCCGTCTGACCCCGTGGGTCTTCTCGTGAAGCGAAGCAATGTTCACGGAATGTTGGGGTCATGGGAGAATGCATTAAAGGATGCGGATAACGTGTGGCCTACCTTCCAATGATGTATCGATTCCATCCTGATTTTAACTGACGCAGGCGATCAAGGCGAACTGTTTGAGTCCGTGGGGATACGAGAGAAGACATTCATCACTTCATGCTTTGCAGCGATACGACGAGGCAATCAGTACCTTCAACCAAATGCACTCGCTCATCGAAGGATCTCATGATCCATCCATCCGTCGTAAGTATCATTTTGCACAGTCATGATCATACGATGGATTCGATTGCACAGAACTCAGTCATAAATACATTTCGCCTACCCAATCCGAGAAGGCCATCGATGACAATATTCTACTGTTATTCCGGACAATTCCCCTTATTCTGATCGACACCAAGAGTGGTCGCTTATGCGATGGGCCGGAGCGGATGCGTATATTCAAGTTGCAATTAGAGTTCAAGGAACTCCTCTCTTCTTTGACGGAAGTGTTGGATGAAGAACGCATTCGGAGGGTGGTCACAAAATACTTTGAGTACGTGACGCTCTCGCATGTTTGGGAAAAGAGGGAGCCTACATTCCAGGACGTCAGTGCAGCTGGCTCGGTCTGGGGACTGGACGCATCTTCCTTTAACGACAAAGTACGCCAGTTCTGCGAGGTAGACCGCAAGGAGGGATATCGATGGGCATGGAGCGACACCTGCTGCATCGACAAGACAACTAGCACAATCTTGAACCAATCGCTGATAATGATGTACAAGTGGTACGAAGCTTCTGCGGCCACGTTCGTCCACCTCGCAGACGTCTTGTCTCCATCGACCCTTGGTCAGCTCAAGCGCAGCATCTGGATGGGTCGAGCATGGACTGTGCAAGAGCTTCTCGCACCAAGAGTAATCCGATTCTATACTCGTGATTGGAAACCGTACCTCGACGATATGCGATCAAACCACAAGGAGTCGCCAGAAATTGTGCATGAACTCGCTGACGCAATCGGAATCGACCGCGAGATACTCTTTTCCTTTGATCCAGACTCGCTCAGTGTCCGGGAAAAGTTACGAATTGCCTCGAATCGTGAAGCGACAGTCGAAGAAGACGTGGCTTACTCGTGCATCGGGATCTTCAAAAGCGATATTGTACCTCGCTATGGAGAGGCCGGTGCTGCCTTGGGACACTTGCTCGAGGAAATTGTCACTCGCTCAGGAGAAGTAACGGTACTGGCATGGAGTGGGACATCCTCTTCCTACAATAGCTGCCTTCCCGCAGGTCTCGCGGTGTATGCTCGACCACCGGGAACAGCCCCGGTCATCAGTGACACCGACATGGATGCACACGTCGCGACGATGCGAAGTTCCCTGTCCCAGATGCACGCCATGCTGGTCCATGACCGCATCACACATTTACCCCCTGCCCGCTTTGCCAATCGCCGACTTTACCTCCCATGTATCATGTTCGCGGTCAAAAAGCTCAGCTTGCTAGCGTCTGGGAACGATTCTGAGAATAGCTACCGTGCCAAGGTATCCGGGATCGGCACTGTTGAATTCCAGACCTTGGAAAAGTTTTCTCTGACCGAGCCACGCCGGCTCATCCTGGTGCATCCCTGGATTCGCGATCTGTGCGATCCGCTGGATAGCTTCACTTGGGGGACCAAAGACGAGGAGAGCGACGATTCAGATGAAGAAAGCGAGCCCTGCGCCGCGCCGATGTCGCCCTCATATCCTATCACAGGGATGGACGATTACACGCGCGCCTTGCGCCTGGTCGTCCGTCTGCAGCACCCGTTCCCTGCGTTGTTGCTGCAGCAACAGGCCAGCGGCGAGTTCAAACGCGTCGCTGCGGAGCAGGATATCGTCACGTCCGGAATTGACCCTTCGATAGATCTCGCGAGGGATATCCACACTGGTGTCTTGGAGATATTGTGACGATAGTTAACCCGCCGTTTTGTATCATCATTTTGGCTATCGCATGGTGTCCGTGTAGTTATCAAAATCGTGGCTATATCTAAGCTTATTTTCTGGTGACAAAAGCAGTACTGCAGCATGCGAGAACCATCTGCTGAGATCAATATCTGCTGACTACGTGTCAAGAAAACGAGACAACTTTTTCATGGACGCAGTTTGTGCTTGATAGCTTGCATGGTCACTTGCTCCGATGTACGTTTCCAATGTTCGCCCGCGACATGTGAGGGACAAATGTGTTGGAGATCCTGCCCAGATATATCTCTTTTTACAGTATATACCAGCTACTTTTCCTCGAGTCCTACTTTCCTCTTTCCTCCTTCCTCTAGTGTCGTGCTACGTCGACTGGAGGTCAGCCCTCTGCCAAGTTGCTGTACTTGTATTCTTTGCTCGCCTGCACGTAGCGTTACCTCTCCTACAGGTGAATATCAGTCTCGTGCCACTATGGCGGGGGTCGAACTCTACTTTATAGTCGTCGTGCGAGATCATCTGCGAGTTAAGAATGAATCTCGAGCGCCTCTGGGAGCACCACATCCTTAATCATGCCAAGGGGAGAGAAAGGGATGGACGTTCCAAATTGACACATCCTAAGGAGAGAACAGAGATTAAGCGCATCGGCGCGCGCTAGAGATCACTTTCGCCTTCCTCTTCATAGTCACCGTCGCCGTCTTCTCCATCGGCTCCGTCCAGCGCCGTTCAAGGATGGTGGTGTATGAATAGGCGCAAGGAAGGTCTCCTTTGGGATGACGGTATTGACAGAGTTGGGTGATGAGGGTGACGGAAGAGGGAAAGGAGACGTTCACAGCAGGAGTATGAGAGATTATCGATAAAAGCATCAAATCTGTTGATTACCTTTTACAATGAGGGATCTTCTTGAATCATATATAGTTTGGAGAGAGTGACGGCAGCATGGTTGGTTGTACTGTATGCGTTGGACGACGACTGATATTGTTGTCAAGGTGAACAGAGTGGAAGTGCACTTTGGGTCTAGAGATGTGCAGTCGAACGCTGCAGTACGGGCGACTCTGTGACATGTCGGAAATTTCGAGCGGACGAAAAGCGTAAAGCACAAGGTTTATTCCCCCTTTGCGTGCTTGCTCGTGGCGCCCATCCGACGGTCATTAAAATAAATCTTTCACAATCGCCTTGTACGGTGCAGGCAGTCTTGGACCCCATTGAAATCGATCTCCCAGGATGCAAGCGGAAATATATCCGAGAGAGTATATGGGTGGCGAAGAAGCAACAGGAGTGGACAGGACACGCTAGGATTGGGTGGTTGGCTGCCACGCCCTTTGCTTATGCATGTAGCTGAAAACGAAGGTGGTTGGTTTAATTACGGAAGACGTCGATAGCCAAGTTGAACACGTATGTCCTCTCCATGGGAACATGCACAGTTCAACGTTGCTGTATGGATGACTAGACACCGGCAGGATGACTTGACATGCGCAAGAAATAGAAGGCGGTGGAACTTGGTGGAAACGCAGTGCGACAGGTAAGCGTCTGGACCATGCTAACGTGAGCTGAGCCCCATCGCGATCGACAGCATATATTCACCAGATCGACGGTGACTAGCCTGTGGGCTGGAGGCGTAGTATCGGAATAGAAGAGGTCGAAGGATGAGGGCATGGAAACGCTGAGCCACGAAAAAGTCCACAAGATAGCAGATTACGCCGACAGGGTGCACTCGGTCGACGTGGATGCAGATTCGCGACGGGTTCAAGGGACAACTTGCTTGAAGCGCACCATTCATCCTCAACATGACGGCAACTAAAAAACTCGTCGGCACACTTCTATACAAGGATTACGTTATGGCTTTGCGCTTCTCCGCTGAACGGGGCCACCTCGCCATGGCCACTGTCGGCCCCGGCGCGCTACGGACTTCGAATCGACGACGTCTCGAACGGCCAACCGCTGCTGGACATCCCGTGCAAGCTTGGGCTATACTGTACGTCGTCTCATGGATCCCGAACAACCTATGGTCGTTATGTAAATATTTGCATTACGGAAGCTCAAGTACGATTTGACAGGCCTGGGCCGCCTGGCTCTCGTACGAGAGAATCGCCTTCTATCATCTTAGCACGCGACCAAAAATTTGCCGTCACCATCACACATCGTTTCGGGATACTTCAAATCCCTAACACGTGGTCATCTGACCCGCGACGAAGAACACTTTTGGAGGCCGACATTGACCACTCCTTCAATCCGTTTCACCATACTCAGGCTCTCGTCCACTTGGCCCTCTTGAAGCAATGGGTCACCGCCATCGAGGACACATCCAAGCTTGTCCAGTCGCTCAAAACATAAAAATCCAGCACTGGTCGCATTGCACGTGCGGTCGCCTTCTTGTGCATGGATAATGCTAAATTACAGCCACAGATTTATCAAGCTGTTCATGAAGGCCCCGACTGAGCAAAGAATTCTCCCGTTAATTAAGGTGCGCACCTGTCGCTGTCGTCGCGTCCTGCTAGTGTAAACGTTCTATGCACAGGTTATCATGCTTGATTGCGGAAAGGGAAAACAATTATTTTTCCCATCTAGATCGATTGATGACGGAACTTCTGGTTTCCGACCAGGTTTAGATGTTGAAGCAGTACGGCACGTCCGACTTTGTCATTGGGGTAAGTTTATACTCTAGTGACGAGCGTGCGGGAAAGACGTAAAAAGACGTACGCTGCAACACCACACAAGAAGACAAGGATCGCTGTGAGTTCACTGTCTCAACAGGTGGTATCCTCGGTCTTGTATTACAGGCGCGAGGTGAGCAGTCCTGAACCAGCGATCGCAATCGACATAAAGCGCGCGCGGGTAAGGTGATCGTGGATTTGACTAAGAAAAGCTTATACTAAATATATTATGGTGGCCATTTATTCTAGGGAGCATTCTGTTCCTGAAGCAAAGGGGTTCAGCGCTCGGGACTGTGTGACATAATAATCGATAAGATCGAGTCACATGTCATTATAGCGGTATGCTGTGGAACCTGGTTCCTTACTGGATACACTTTTATCGAGTTCCTTCTTGCTCAGTTTTTCATTATACAATTGACGATACAAGGTATGCATACACTGTTGTTTGTGATGACTACTCATCAGCTTTCCTGCTTTTAGAATGGTCGAGATCAATACTCAATATCCAATATACGCCCTCCTGTTTATGGGAGATGGAGAACAGCTGTGGAGCGCTGGTGAGGAAGAAGTGTTTCGACGGTGGAGAGTGAAGGACGGCCGCGAGGTTGGAGAACCACTTCCTGCTGGAGCGGAAATCTATGCTGCTTCGCTGTCTCCAGATCGAAAATGGCTGGTTTTCGGCCTCGGATGCCTAAACTCGAATGTGTGGGCTTGGAATACGCAAACTGACCAAAGTCCTCTCGTTATGAAGGGACATACAAACACGGTGTTCTCTGTCGATATTTCTCCGGATTCGACTAGGGTCGCGACGGGGTCGGGTGACAACTGTGCGTTCGTCTGGGACATCAAGACGGGCGCCGATCTCGTTGGACCACTCCAGCACGAGGATGTCGTTGTCACAGTCCGCTTCTCTCCCAAAGGAGACCGCATCGCTACAGCTACGGCGAGAAATGGGCGCGAGACAAGGTCTATCCGAGTCTACAACAGTGCCACTGGCCAGCAGTTGTGGAACGTTCCCTTCCTCGTCGACAAATTTATTTCATCACCGTTTGTCTGGCTTCCAGACAGTAGTCGACTCTTGGCTGTCTCGTACGGAAAAGTCACGTCTTTCGATGCGTCCCCGGGATTCTCAATTCGACAATGGTCTGCGCCTGGAAAAGGAGAATCTGGCTCGATCGTACTGTCGCACAACAAACGTTTTGTCGCTGTTGTTGCTTTCAGGACACTATCCTTTTGGGCCATTTTAACTTACGAGCAAATTGGGCCGGTCATCGAATTCGCGAGTGACATTTGGTCGGTCGTTCTCTCCCCGAATGATGACTACATCGCGATTGGTGAAAAAAATGGGAAGATCACTCTAAGGCGTCTAGATGAAATCTTGCATCCTTCGTGGATATCGTCAAATCAACCTGGAAATTCTCACAGTTCAAACACACGCCCTTCCCTATCCTCGTCTTATTGTGAGTGTGTGGAATGTTTCCTATTTACGTTTCGTCTCTTCTGACTGTGTAATTGCTCTACACCAGTACCGGGGCCACCAT
>JBBPTY010000364.1:0-19579 GCA_038094335.1 Tylopilus aff. striatulus | reverse complement strand
TATTAACCTTGGCCATGAGACGTATTCAATGCCGTAGATCACTATGAACGTGACCGTAGTGACTGCAACGAACAGCCAGAGCATGAAATAATAGAAGAGAGAATAGTCTGAACCAAAGAGAGTCAAACCTAGAAACTTCGAACCTGTTCGAAACTCACCCGAAGTTCTCGGCAGTGTCAGGCCAGCACAGATCATGAACAATGAAAACGACAAGATATAAGGAAGCTTAACATCGATAAGTGGACAGTAGACAGCCTATCAGGTGCCAACAACTCACCGAACGGATTATTAGTGGCCTGGTGTCTGCCAACAAGGAAACAGCAGTGATTGGATTCTTCTGCGGGGTCCATGCTCCAGTTACAAGATCAAAACCGTCCTGCCTTGCGCCATCGAAATAGTTGTTTTTGATGTATCGCATCATACTCTTGTAGCCGTCTTCGAGAGCACCGATCTTTGTCCGTTTATTCGTTCTTGTGAAGTCTGTTTTTAAGGCACCAGAGCCAGCATACGCCCTAGCGATCAGATCAGCGTGGTCGGCCCATACTGTCCAGACATCAATTTAATATGCGAAAATATGCCTTGTTAGGATAGTCATACCTTCCCGGAAATCCCTGCTCAGGCCGTGGAAATCATCTAGATCCTCACCCTCGGCGAGTACGCCCAGTACTTTAAGCTGGTGGGTGAGCGTCCACTTTGCTAATGCTGCTTGCACGACGTTTGTACGATCGAGATTGTCCATGCAATTAGTGCGGACAACACCTTGCTGAGTCTTCACAGGCTCAAGCCGAGACATGTCGAGGTGGAAATAACTGAGGGCGCATAAGTAGCAAACTTGGATCAATGACAACACCCTACCCCTGCTTTAGAAGATCGTCCTGCATTTTTTCAATGAGGATACCGATGCGGTCCCAGCGCATGTTTTTGCATTCATTATGGAAGTCAAAGTACTGATACTTGGCGTCCGTTATTTCAGCCTACAACAAATATGAATGGACAACAACTGAACATAAGTCAGAATAACACACTTGACTGAATACATGTTCATATGCATCCTTGACGGGTTGTTCATATCCCTTTTGGTTGACCAAGTTAACCAAGCTCTGTTCACCATAGATTGAGATTTGTTCTTGTAGATGAAGCCGTAATGCGTCGACCTTTGAACACTAAGAACCCCGACATCTTCTAACCATGGATTCACCTACGGTATCCTGAAGCTCCATCACCTGCAAATCGGGCTTGTACCTTAGGGTGTTGATTTCGGCCCAATATACGGGAACACTTCCACGAATCTGCACAAAACTGAGTTGATGCGAAAACTTTTCGACGTTGGAAATGCGGCCTGCGGCCTGTTCTTCGACGAGGAGAATCTGTTCTGTCTCATTAAAGTTCGCAACGTGTCCATCCTTATCTACACCACGACGGAAGTACCGTGTACCTGCACGATACCGTGACCTCCGGCTGATGAGACATAGCTGAATCCGGTGGCCATGAATATAGGTAGTGCGGATATCAAAGGCTGAATATAAATATTAACAGGGACGTGTGACACGTGTATCAACGAATGCTCACTGCCGTAGAGTATAGGGAGGATGTAAGGACTGAGCTGCTCGTATCTCGACATTAGATCTATAAAAATTTGGACTTCTTTTTACTTACGTCTTGTGCAATGTCGGTGTCAATCAACCTCGACTGCAAGAACCTAGAAGGTTGTCTGAGGCATATTGGACTGGCAGGACAAATATACATACTTGTTCCAGAAAAACCTGTCATCCGCCTTGCAAGCGGTTAGACGCGCTATGAATCGGTCGAAATTGCTCCACCTACTTGTTCCCAAAGAGACTTTTCGAGACCATTGTCCCTCTCGCTCCATTGTGTTTGCAGCCGTGTAGTCAAGTCCCATCCATAGCTGAACAAGAAGTGGCCACCGAGTAGGTGAGACCGCACGAGTGCCAGCAGGTGTCGCTCAACGGGATGGGGTGGATTTTGGGCAGAAACATTGGGATTCAAGGGCAGAATATCGAAGTCCGCCGCACGGTATACATCATGGCCCATAAACCGTGCTCGGTGCTCGCGACCGGTGAGGATGATGATATACTCCGCTGTGAAAGGATATTAAGAGTGCATTTTAGGCGAAAAAGTCGACGCCGGGGACGTACACAAGGCCAGAGAAATCATCCCGAGAATTCCATATACGGTCTTTTCATACCTGGAGGCGGCAGGAGGTGCGGGTGTGTTGGGCGCTGTATATTTTGGGTTAGAAAAAGCGAGGTGCATTCATTGGGTCCTCACGGTTGAGAACTATGTCGCCCGTCGACCTGTGTATTGTGAGGGACTGCGCGCCAAGCGGTTCGACGGGAGCAAAGGTGTAGGCATCGTGGCCGAGGATGAAACTGAAGGTGTGAGTGAGCTGTGAGACCGGGCTATAGAGAGGAAAGTACGCGCAGGCTGAGTCTCTGGTAGACGGGTCTCATTATTGGGAGTAAGCGGTGCGAGTTCGGTTTGGATGCCTCGTTGAACTTGATCTGAGTCTGAAACGGCCTCCACTTCCAGTCATGGTCAAGCTCACCCCAGAGCTCCTCGTGCAAGCACCCGCTGCAATAAACCCAGTCAGGGAGCGCCAGCTCGATCTTCGCGGTTAGTCTCGCGAATAACGCCGTATTCCAGCTCAGTCTGATCCACAACAGGTTACAAGATACCCGCCATCGAAAACTTGGGTGTCACCAAGGCACGTATCGTCTGATCACCTTCATCGCGCTCCCTGTCGTCTCATCGCACCTCCAACCCAACCCAGGACCAGCATGACGCCATTGACTTGACGGATAATTCCATCACTGCGCTTGGAAACCTTCCCCTCCTCAAACGTCTACGTACACTCCTCCTTGCCAACAACCGTGTCTCCTCTATCTCTCCTTCCCTCCATCTTTCAGTCCCTAATCTTACGACTCTTGTCCTCACCTCGAACAGCATCTCCGAACTTGGAGACCTCGAACCCCTCAAAGAACTAAAAAGCCTCAAGTACTTGTCCTTGATTGGCAACCCTGTACGGGAAAAAAAATGGTATCGCGAGTGGCTTGCGTGGAGAATACCATCGCTGAGAGTTCTGGATTTTCAGAGGATCAGAGATAAGGTGCGCCAGACATCGTTTTCGCATCAGGTATCGATACACCTTGAACGCTTTCACGACATGCAGGAGCGGCAAACAGGCAAGTCTCTGTTTCTTACCGCGGAAGGTCTGCCCACCGCGCTTGCAACAACAATATCCACAACCATTTCGGATCCTGGTACCAAGGTGGCCATGACAATTGACGAGCCCAAGCTAGCACCACTTGCTGGCAAGGCGGGCCGCTTGATGTCGAAGGAGGAAGCAGAAAAGGTCAAACAGGCCATCGCAAAAGCCACCTCGATCGAGGAGATCAGAAGACTAGAGAGAAGTCTCAAGGAGGGATACCTGCCGGCTATGGAGGCAGTTGGCGCTTGACATTTGTAACCTGTACTCCTGCCTAATGTTTTGAGACTTTCAGACAAAATGTGCCCGACCATGACACAGGGTTTGCGTACGTAGGATAATGGTGTATTTCACACCTAGCCCTGCATCTTCACGCCAGTGCACACTTCGCGAAGATGCGGTACGTATCGTGATCCACTTGCAAGAAAGCTGATGCCACGAATTGGTATTAATATGATGGTCAGACGAAACTCGCCCATGTACTACCTGCGTTGTCATACAAGTAGCAGCCTGGAATACAGAGTCGACGACGAAACCAAAGTGACACGATCTTTCATCAGATCCCTCGACTATGAGTGTTCGAAGGCCGGGCACCCTTATTTTACATGCTTCCGACCCTTCACTCACCCAGTAGAAGCCTGAGTGTATATTTTCATCAACAGCCAGTTCGCGTGCTCTGAGCTGTGGACCTGTAGGTCGCGAAACAGGCCGGAGAATAAACATCTTGCACGGCGATCTACGCAAGCCTGCATGAGAAGACTGATGAGCCCTTCTCTAAGAATGTATCCCCCAGTCCCCGAGCATTCCTCCTTGCCTACCCATTCGCCTCCTCGGGCCAGGTCCCATAGCCCGTTCGTCACGCAGAGATCCACTCAAGACAAGGTGTTTGTCGACCAGCTAAATGAAAACCCGTCAGACACGAATGTCAGGCACATTGGAATCGCGCGTACATCGTTTAATGTGTTCGAGGATTTTGTCAGCGCAGATAGAAATGCCGTCAATTGTACATCCTCATATTCCTGGAAATCCATAGAAGATATTGAATTAATGGAGGATCCCTTCATATCGGTACTGAACCCACCGTGTCGAATTCCTCGCGGAATGCCTTGTTCTCGCTCGCAGGAAGTGATGCAATCAGGGCTGAAATTGATCGAAGAATTACATGATCCTTGGGAACTCGCCCTATAGCGCAATCTGTCGTCCAGACCAGGGGAAGCGACCATTGACCATCACCTACCTGCAATCACGTTCGTGACATATCGCACAAGTACCAAAATACGTTCATGAAGCATTTTCACTGCAGCTCGTTGCGCCTGTAGGTGGGACTCGACTATAGCGGTATCAATAAGCTTGGCAAACTGTAAGGATCATGGGATACTCACGACTGGTACTCCCTCCTCCACCTTTCGCTGTCCAGTCAACGGCAATGCGCTCTGCTTCTCCTGTCTCGACCTTGTAAGCTGCTTCAATGAACACGGATCGTGTCTTCTTGTCTCTAATTTCTACAGAGGGTTCGTAAGCCTTAAAAGGAAGTGTTTGTCCAGTAACATCTGAGGCACTGGGAGTTGGTGAAGACGGCTGAAGTAACAGAAGCAGTGGCGTAGAGCAATATCCTGTGAACTGCGGGGTGGATTATCAAAAATCGAAAGGAACGCAACCACCCGAGCCGACCTGGTCCTGAAGTGCTATATGGTGGGGAGTAGGGGTTGGCGCCACAGTGTACCAACCAATGAACTCCAACGATGGGAATACCTGTTTATCTAGAAGCACATGTAAGACAAAAGATGCTCCAAGGACGGGTGACCCACATTGATCCCGCCTTTGTACTAGGAAACCATGATCTACTGTGTCATCGCGTCCATCCTCTACCGCCAACTCGAAGGTGTTGACGATCTCAACCTCTCTGCCATTCTGTGTGCCAAGCAGCGCACCAAGCACTACAAAGAGTGTGCATTCCCGCCTACAGGTCAAGCAAGGATAAGAACCTACCAAATGGGAGATCCGATTTCGTTTGAAGCCTCAATCGCGTGAGGTGCTCTGAGATGTTCAAAATTGGGAGAGGATGGCTGCATGTACGCTGTGAGACTGGGTAAACTGGTGGCGGGAAGTTTCGACATACAGTGAAAGAGAAAGGCTGGAGGTAGTGGTTGCCGAGAGGATGACCGGGAGTTCGTCAATATCCATTGGAGTCATGTTGGTAGTGCCTGCAAAAGGGGTGTAACTCCGCTAGTCATATCTATTGAACCCGAAGCCAATAGAAGTAGGAGCAAAAAGTTCCCATTAGCCGACTTGAACGACTGACCTCGTCATTACTAGTGACGCGCTCTACCAACTGAGCTAAACGGGACCGTAAATGTAATATATATGAATGATCCAAATGATCTGTCGCGATTGAACGCGAAAGGGTTTGCCCTGAACTAATAAGGTCGCGTACTCAGTGCGCTTGCTCTCTCGCCTTCAGCAGTTCATACCATGTCAGGCTTTGATGCTAATCGGGTTTTCACTGTCAACGTCCATGACCCATCTCCCGTGACAACCTCGACGGATACCCCCTCACAGACAGAAAAACTGTTTCTAGAATTCTTGCTCCAGTATCGAGTTGGCGATGAATTCATATACAGGCATGTCCTTCTCACATTCAAACCGTACTCCAACGTGTCTGATTGTTTTTCAGAGACAATCTACGCGGAAATCTTCTTTTGAAGCGGTACCAGCTCGAGATAGACCTTCGCCACCTTAGCTTGTATAACGATGAACTCGCACATGCGATTCAGGACCGGCCAGCGGATATCCTTCCCTTGGTGGGCTGCATTCATTGCCACGATCTCCTTCCCTGCTCATGTTTTTCCAAAGGCTGAAAATGCGGCCACGAAAGCGGCTAGGTCCATCCTTTTCCCTCTAGCAAGCACGTCCGACGAGCGAGCAGAAGCGGCTCTTCAGTCCATACCAAAAATACAGATTAACATTCAGTCCGGGTTGAGCATGCAACGATTTCGTGATCTTACCGCAGATACAATGAATAAACTCGTTCGTATACCAGGCATCGTCATATCCGCTTCCGTCCTCTCCTCTAGATCCACAAAGCTCCACCTCCAATGCCGTGCGTGCAAATCCACGAAGATAATGTACCCCCCTGGCGGTCTTGGTGGTCTTGGAAGTGGTTCCGACAGGGGCCTTCCAAGAGTTTGCGACGCTCCCGAGCTAGAAAATCAAAAGAAAGACTGCCCGTTGGATCCCTACATCATCATACATTCGAAGTCCAGCTTCGTAGACCAACAAACGCTAAAGCTTCAAGAAGCGCCGGACATGGTTCCAGTTGGGGAGCTCCCCCGACACATTCTACTATCAGCCGATAGATATCTGACGGGAAAGGTTGTTCCTGGTTCACGAATTATCGCGACCGGCATTTACTCGACATTCAACTCAGCGAAAAACGTGATTTTTGACAATTTTCATTTAGCCCTCGTGTCACTAATGTTTTCCCCAGAAATCTGCAGGACCGGCCGCTCTTCGCCAGCCTTACCTTCGCATGGTTCACATTGAACTGTCGTCTCCTTCTGCAGGCGGTGGTGCATCAAACCCCTTTGGGGTGCAATTCACCCCCGAAGAGGAAGAAGACTTCGCTGAGATGGCACGAAGCGAGGGTTTCTATGAACGCTTTGCGAAAAGTGTGGCTCCAAGTATTTATGGGTGCTTAGGTTTGTCCCCCTCCTCCTTGCTTACGGAAAGCGTCGCTTATGTTGTTCAGATATTAAAAAAGCTATCACTTGCCTACTGTTCGGAGGCTCGAAGAAAGTATTACCCGACAGTATGCGGTTACGGGGAGATATAAACGTGTTGCTACTTGGAGACCCTGGAACAGCTAAGAGTCAATTACTGAAGTTCGTGGAGAAGGTAAGACTCGCAATCCCTTTACCGTTCGTTGACCAAGTTGGCAGGTTGCTCCAATCGCTGTATACACGTCGGGCAAAGGCTCAAGCGCAGCAGGTCTGACAGCTTCAGTGCAGCGCGATGCAGTTTCTGTGAGCCCGCATGCAAAATAGGTAACATGATCTCTACTGATGGTGTTTGCTCAGCGCGAGTTTTATCTTGAAGGAGGCGCGATGGTGCTTGCTGACACTGGTGTAGTTTGCATCGACGAGTTTGACAAAATGCGCGACGAGGATCGGGTTGCTATCCATGAAGCTATGGAACAGCAGACTATCTCGATAGCAAAAGCTGGCATTACAACGGTGCTAAACTCCCGTACCAGTGTCCTTGCGGCAGCCAACCCAGTGTGGGGTAGATACGATGAAGGTCGAAGTCCAGGCGAGGTGAGTACATTCTTTCACTGATTCCAGGCGCTTGAACGTTGTTCTCTCCCACAGAATATTGATTTCCAGACCACGATCCTGTCTCGGTTTGACATGATATTCATTGTCAAGGATGAGCACAATGAACAGCGTGATCGGGTTCGTCTTTGAACCTTTTTCTTTTTTACTCATCCCTCTTATTCTCATATGCAGATGATCGCAAAACATGTCATGAACATCCATATGAATAGGCCAAACCAGAATACGGAGAATGGCGAGGTAATTGGTGAGATTGACATCGACAAGATGAAGCGATATATTGCATATTGCAAGAGGTATGCATGCGTCATCTCCCACGTAAAAGTCAACATTTTTAGAGCATCTTCAGTAAATGTGCTCCTCGCTTGTCCCCGGATGCTCAAGAAATGTTGAGTAGTCATTTTGTCAGCCTGCGAAAACAAGTTCAGCAGGTTGAGCGAGACAACGACGAACGAAGTTCTATTCCAATTACTATTCGGTTAGTTTTATTATAACTGATCCTTGCACCGTCCCTGACACCCACACTTTTTAGTCAACTGGAGGCCATCATCAGGATATCTGAATCATTGGCGAAGATCACACTTTCGTCCGTCGTTCAAAATCATCACGTCGAAGAAGCGATACGTCTTTTCAAATTCTCGACCATGGATGCCGTGTCTGCAGGTTCCGTTGACGGAATGTCCCGAGGTGAGCTCAATGAGGAGATGAGTCGCATAGAGAAGGAGCTCCGTAGGCGATTACCGGTAGGGTGGAGCACGAGCTACCAGAGTCTCATCAGGGAATTTGTCACCCAACAAGGGTATTCAAATCATGCCCTCGAGCGCACGCTATTCATCTTGGAGAAAAGAGAGATCATCAGGTTCAGCGGGCAAAAGAAGGTCGTCCATCGGTAAGTGTGTTATGGTTTGATTATGGCTTTCTTATTCATTGTCGCAGGGTTGGGGTCTGATATAATATGTATACCTGTTTTCATCATGCTTTGATCTTGTATTGTAATATGAGTACGCTTGTTTGTGCGGGGAGCTTCCGAAAGTTGTGTTAAAACCATCCTTCGCTTGTCAAGTGCTAAACCACCCGTACGCCACTATAACCAAATTGTATGCCACATCGATGTTGCCCGCCTAGCTCAATCGGATAGAGCGTCAGACTCTTAAGCTAGGCGATCTGAAGGCTGCGAGTTCGACCCTCGCGGTGGGCTATGCGTTTTGTCGCCGAGTAAGTTGGTATACTTTTCGTGTTTTCGATGGTATTACAACACCAACGACTTGCACACGCAGTGACTCTTTTTATTAGTACCAGCGTGCGCACCAAGACACTCTGCCCACTGTAGTCCTTATATAGCTGTGTTCGCCACCGCTTAGAAAATTTGAAGTCACTAACGAATTCCGGGTCGTTATTTCAACTAGTGGGATGCGGCCGAGCTCCATGTCTCTCTTCACGAAATTAGTTGACTGTCCGAGCAGTACCAGTGCCAGTGTAGGAACATCCTTGAGGGAGAGAACGGCGGGGAAAAATCATAGCCCACCGCGAGGGTCGAACTCGCAGCCTTCAGATTACCGCCTTGCACGACTCGTACAATCGTAAAAGTCTGACGCTCTATCCGATTGAGCTAGGCGGGCGACACTTCTTAGTGAGAATTTTCAGACTTAGATGTGTAACGCATCACATGACACTGTTCAAAATGCACGTGCGTGACGCGTAGGTGAGTCGGGGCCGATACATCTCTGCAGTTGTCATCATGGGATTGGACAACATGGTCAAGTCGACGTAAGCTGGCGATACCTAATCCTACCTCTACCATTCACGTTTTCTGCCAGGATGCTGTCCTGTGGCGAAAACGGCCCTGCTGTCCAAGTCATAGAGATCTCATCTGATTCCGAGGATGATGTGTGAGTAGATTGCTCGTGACGTGACGTTCGTATGTTTACTCTGTTTGAGATATTTGTAGGTTTGGTCAGCTATATCCTAGGTAAGACTGTCGACCTGACTATGTGTTATCCGCTGGACTCGCCCCATCGAATTGATCACAGCAAGCTCAGAGCGACATGGCAAGGAGAAAAGAGACACCCCGCGTCAAAGTCCGCCGGCAGGAGCGATGTCATTGAGTTAACGGACAGCGACTCCGAAGAATTATTAGACATACCAGACATGCTGTCCCCTTTAGTCAAAGAGCCACGAAATAAGAAACATGCGGGCTCGAAAGAACAAGGGACCCCCCAGAACTTTATACCTTTGTACATCGATTCCAGTGACGATGAAGTGTCTGACGGAGACTGCATCCTCGTTCTGTGCGTATCTAACTGATCAGCCCTTTGTCTTACCCATTTCGTCCAGGAATGATCCCCCAGGCTCCCGAAAGCCAATCCGGCACATCCCTCCCGTAAAAGGTGCTCACATTTTTTTCTCCCTATATAACCAACATTTGAATAGAAACTGTGTAGGTCAGGGGACTGCAAACGGTGACCCATTGCTCGATTCTCCGAAGAAAGACACAGTTCCAAAGTCCTCCCAGACCGCAGCAAAGTCGCCCAGTAAAAGAGCCAGCTGTTCCATTCTCAGGGCCAAGGAGCATACTCGATTACAAAAATATGCCAGTGATCTGTTTGCTAAGCTCAACAAAGACATATTCGGTGATCGTCTTCCAAAGGACACTTCTTTGGAGTGGAGTAAGCGTCTCTTAACAACCGCGGGACGAGCACGCTGGCATCGGTGAGTGAAACAATATCGTAAGCACCCGGGACTTATCATTTCGTAGCTCGCGCGAGGGCGTGCACACCACAAAGATTGAACTGGCATCCAAGATTTTGGACAGCGATGGTGCGCACGCTAGTTGTGGTCTTGTAAGGCCATTGTGAATAGCTCATTCAGAACGCATTCGAAATACCCTTTCTCATGAGATGTGCCATCTGGCTTGCTGGGTAATCGACAATCAACCAAAGGAAGGACATGGTCAACTTTTCAAATCATGGTTGGTGTCATGACATCCGACTTTGATTTATCATTAATGCAAGCTATCCTCAGGGCGACCAGAGTGATGCGCAAGCATCCAGATATCCATATTTCGGTGAGAAGTCGCGCTTAATCGGGGAACACTTGTGCTGATGATGTTAGACACGACACAACTATGAAATATCGTACCCATACGAGTGGAGTGAGTTCCTCACCGCAGTATCGTGTATAATGGTTGATCCCATAAACTTCAGGATGTGAAAAGTGTTCGAAGATGTAAGCAGTTAGTATGGAGTCCCATGGATGTCTCACCAGCTTGTGTAGATACGGAAGGTACTCTAAGTCTATAAAGCCAGACGAATGCGGTAAGTCACAGTACCCCGGCAGGGCGTTCATGTTTCATAGTTATGTATCTCGGGAATAGTGTGCGGTGCCTGTAAAATGGGCAAATTGATTCCACTGTTTGTGGAAAGAAAACAGATGGCTCCCAGGATCAGCCGTATGGCTGTGGCCAAGCCCCGAGGTACGGACTACATTCCATCATTGCAATGCTTAGTATTCTTAACTTATTGTCCAGATTCTCTGTGCTTGTCCGTTGAAAGTCCCACGAAGAGTGGACCTACCATGCTACGAACTTCTCGGATTTTGACTGACGAAAGTGTCTCAAGCCTGTTGGATGCCATCAGAAGCGTATCCATTGACATAGGGGACCAGTGAACTGTTATATCCAAGGTATCCAAGGTGAGGTATACTTCCCCCCAATACAAATCAAGGTTATTGACAAAGGGGTGTTGTCCTAGAGTTCTCGGCAAGATGCAGCATTGTGATTATAAACAAGGGGTGCCTTACAATCTAGCATGTTTTGCATACTTGGACCTAAAAATGGGGATCTCTGTTTCAAAACTGTCAGCACTGAATATTGAGCGCTGATACCATATCATGTCATGGCGCGGGCGAGGCTTCCATCAGATATTCAAACATGTGGGGGAGCAGTAATCATGGATTAATTTATAGAACAAGTCATGCTGGAGAGTCAAGTCTAAAATCTTAAAGATGAATTGCCTGGGTGATGTAACATGTGTAAGCAACATGGAGAAACCATGGAGGATGAAACATGAGAACTTGAGCTTGAGTGATACATAGCACATGAGAAGTCGTTCTAGAGACCGTATCATATTCGTCCCAGCATAGTCCAAGTCGGTCTCGACGGACGACGGTCCATCTACTCACCAAGCATCCATACTCAGCCACTCCTCTTCCTGGATGCGTAACCATTCGTGGATAATTATATCTCGTGCTTCTTTACGCTCTCGCTGATCAACTGTAAGCATTGGCTCCAGGAAAGCGCAGAGATCCGAAGCTGCGGCGTCTGACAGTAGGTACTTTTCCACCATAACACAGTGCAGCGGCCATGGCTTCAGTGTCTTGATGTATCGCAACGCACCTGAACAGGGCGTTAGATCGCGTTCAACATGATGATTGAATAAATTACCTGAGTGGTCAAACAATTCTCTACTGTATCTACCTCCCATCTTTGCTTCGAGGGGAAAATCACCCATTAGCTCGATGATCTGAGCCATGTGATCGTCATCTTTTGTGAATAATTCGCCTTGCCCGCGTGGGTCAAAGAGGTATTCGGCTGTCAGTAGTTCGAATACGACACATGCCACGCTCCATATATCAGCACGAGTCCCCCAATCGCGTCGCCCAAGAATAGCTTCAGGGCAGCGATACTGGCGAGTCTGGATATCTTCAGTGTAATGCTGTTTTGTGGGTGTCGCATTGCCCAGATCAGCAATTTTGATTGTAATCGGGGTATACCCAGGGTTTGGGGGAGGCTGGGGAGTAGGGCAAGCAGTGGAGGCGGCGGTACTTGAATGGCCCGGAGTAGAGAAATCTTTCCAGCGAGGAGCGGTCCGAGAGAGAAGCGACGGACCAATGGGAGCGTGAGGGATAGAATCCAGGGAATACGATTGGATGAGAGGCGAAGCGGGAGGTTGCATAATAGAGTTGCGTGTGTCAGGCGAAGACAGCTCCTTCACGTTTGGGTGAGGAGAAAGGTCGGAAACTGTAATGGAAGCTATCTTGGGCAGCGCGGGGATTTCTGCACTCTCCACGGAAGTCGGAGGAGTGCTGAGGATACTATTCGTTGCGGCATGCACTGAAAGAGAAGAGGCGGTGGAGGCAGTAGAGGCGGTGGACGGGGTACCAGATTGTAAAGAAGGCTGATCAGCGGGAGGAATCTGAGGTTCTAAGAAAACAGGGTACTTCGAAGGTCTATTGGTAGAGGAAGCACCATGCGGAGAAAAGAAGTGATTATGGAGGTTTGAGCTACTCGCACCCACACTCGCATTCACGCTACCACACCTAGACGAAGGGCTTGAGAGTGGTTGTGAGTCGAAAATTTCGACGTGTCGCTCGCGGGGTGGTGGTCGACGGCTGGGAATGGTTAGACCCAGTCGGGACCTTGTCGGATAAGGTACACCGACTTGGCGTGAACGCGGGGAAGGGGATATAGATAGTTCCGCAAGAATGTGCGCCTCGACGTCCGGGATCGAGATGACTGAAAGTAATGTAAGGGGGTGAATGGGAGGAAGAGAGTGGACGCACGAATATTTTCTGGTTTGATGTCTGTGTGTACTAGGTCACACTCGTCATGAAGGTACTGAAGACCGAGTAGAATCTGTTTGGTGATTACCTTGACAAGGGCCTGTGGGACACCTTTTTTCTTGTTTCGCTGGATGAGAGCCAGGAGGTTCTCCCCAAGGGGTTCAAATACGATACATATGTGATTTTCTGGCCCAAGGTGCGTGAAAGAGTCAAGGAAGGAGACGATGTATGCACGACCTGGATGAGAAGGATTGGCATCCGATACTTTGGAGAGAAGCTTGATTTCGTCGCGAGCCGTGTCGGCATAGCGAGAGGCGGACTTTACAACCTTGAGGGCGGAATAACGAGATTGGCTGGGCGAGATGAAAAGGGGGAGGAGAGAGAGGAACGTGGGACGCACTGGGTGTCATGAACGAGCCACACGGTGGAGAAGTGACCCCAACTGTAAAAAAAAAGTGTGAAAGAGTGAAAAGGAAGAGAAAAGGGACCTACCCGAGTTTCCTGACGACGAGATAGCGACCATCTTTGAAGAGGTCGTTGATCTTTACGAGTAGATAGCCTCCCGCGTTGTAATCAGCGGGAGACTCCTCCTCCTTCGAAACATTGTCTTGGACGGGGAGGATCTTTGGGCCTGATGAAGTAAGGACGTACTGATATTTAGCGCATGGCTCCTTTGGTGCCATGGAAGGAGGAGGAAGAGGAGGAAGAGGGAATAGCCGAACACGGGTCCGGTCTCGGAACGGGTAGGAGTCAGACCGTTCGGTAGTAATATCAATGACTTATGTGTCGACGTAAGGCTATCAGTACTAGCTCACATTTGAACCACTAGGTTGACATGTTGTCCACCAACTTCATCGGTGCCGTTGAGGACGAATGGCGGCTCTTCAGGTATTCGCCGTTATCCAGCGCGCGCGTCTCCCTCATGTTCTTTGTCGCTCAGCGATCGCGCCGATGACTACACCATTGGCGCGTCCATTGGCTTTGGCGCGTCCTCGGTCGTATATGCCGCCACGTATACGCCGCCTCCTCCAGAACCTCGGCGCCTGTATCCATGCGCGCTCAAGGTCCTCGACCTTGATTCTCTCCCCCCTCACTCGCTCGCTCTCCTTCAGCGCGAGACACAGCTCATGTCCCTTTCAAAGCATCCAAATGTGCTTCGTGTACGTGGAAGCTGGATAGACGGTCACAAACTTCACATTGCCCTTCGTCTTATGAACAAGGGCAGCGCAGCAGACATCATGAGCTACGCCTGGCCTGGTGGAATGGAAGAGGAAGTTGTAAAGTGTATGCTCAAACAAGCCTTGGAGGGGCTCAAGTATGTCCCCTCTACCTCCTCTTCGTGTCTCTTATTCACCCGTCCAGTTATCTCCACACAAACGGCTTTATTCATCGTGACGTAAAAGCAGCCAACCTACTCGTCGACGATGATGGCACTGTCCTCGTGGGTGACCTCGGAGTCGCAGCTCCCCTCGTAGACGATGCGGACCACCACCCGGTCAGCAGTTCGAGCACAAGTTTCAAACTCGACTCTTCACCTCGTCCCAAGTACTCGAACGAAGGCATACCGCTTTCGCGTCCACAGTTTGGCAAGCGCAAGTCTTTCGTTGGGACTGTGCGTCCTCGCTTATGCGGCTGTCACGAGCACAACCACTCACCGGCCATTGATAGCCCTGCTGGATGGCTCCAGAGCTCATTCAAGGAAAGCGCTATGACGCCAAGGCGGATATTTGGTCATTTGGTATCACTTCCCTCGAACTCGCGCAGGGACGCCCGCCATCTTCGCGCGAGAGCGCGCAAACCGTCCTTCTCCAGACGTGCGTGGCGCATCATTAGATAACATACAGGTTGCCACCTTACCAACTCATTTCCGTTCCAGTGTTCAGGGAAAGTCCCCGACTCTAGATCGGGAAGGAGGTGTACACCGTTATTCTCGCGCGTTCAAGGAGATAGTCGATGCATGCCTCACTAAAGATCCTTCAAAACGGTAGGTAGTTCTACTGTGAAGGTCAGCTGATCATTCATTACTCCACTCAAATAGTCCAACAGCGGCTGAGCTCTTGCAAACCCCGTTTTTCAAGAGTGCAAAAAAGAAATCACATCTTGTGGGGACGATACTTATCGGGCTTCCCCCATTGGCTACGCGCCAAGAACGACGTCACTGTCCGGAAAGCCCAAAGACTCATCGTACTACTGATTCATGGGATTTTAACTCAACCACCATGAGTTCCAAGGCACCCTCTCTGGTCGGAAGCAGCCCAAGGATCATGCACAAACACACAGCGCTGAGCATTGCTTCTGAGAGCAAATATGAAGGCGAGCCAGAAGTCCAAGACCGCTTATTCAAGGGTGACAGCGTGAAGCCTGCCCATCAAACCACCATGACAGCTGGCGCCATGACCTCACAAATGTCAGACGCACGGCCATTGGCCACCTCCATATCCCCGATACCCGTGCCTTGTCGCAGTAGCAACTCAGGACACCAGCGTTCTATATTATCGCCGCCGCCGCCGAATTCGACTTCTCCTTCTACGTCTCCAAGCCTTTGGCATAAACTCACTCGGAGATCTTCTCGCAATCTGCTGGCTGACGAGGACTCTCCCAAGGGAAACAGCATCTCACGTTTCCTCAACAGGCGCAGTTCCTTTTCGTGGGCCCAGAACCCAAACACGAACATCCTTCCTGCCTAGTTCCAGTGCTCTCATCTGTCTCACAATTTAATGATTATTATGACGATCCATTCGACTATATACCTCGTCGCGTGGCATCCAATCACTTATTTGCTTGCAGTGTATTTATGTCGACATGGCCTGTCTGTCCTGTTACGTCGCACATAGCAGTCGCGGTTCACGGACAGCCTCTAATTGTATATATTTGTGAATTACCAGAGTTGTAGTAATATATATACTGGCTGCCAATCTTCTACCCAATGACGAGCTTGCCATCAGCATCGTT
This sequence comes from Tylopilus aff. striatulus, assembly GCA_038094335.1. Lineage (NCBI taxonomy): Eukaryota > Fungi > Basidiomycota > Agaricomycetes > Boletales > Boletaceae > Tylopilus > Tylopilus aff. striatulus. Next base: position 3,511 of record JBBPTY010000364.1, on the reverse strand, counting down.
GAACTCATAGGGGGGTATCTCCAAATTTAGCTGCGGAGCATTTCAATCATCGAGGTTAATCTAGAAATAGTTTTCTTACCGGTGCTGGACCTTTGCGCGCGCGACCAGCTGCGGGAGATATGTGAGTGCAAGGTACCCGGCATCGAGTCGCGACGTACAGATATCATAATGCGAACCGTGGCAAGGGCAGAACCACCCTCCGAAATCACCTGCTTCGCCAATGGGGACACAACCAAGATGGGTGCACACCCCAAGCATGACCAGCCATTCAGGCTTCTTCGTCCGGTTCTCGTCGCTCTCTGGATCCCTAAATGTTTTCCAGTTGGCATTTCGCGCTTCTTGGATCTCGTCGGCCGTGCGGTGACGAATGAAGACGGGCTTTCCGCGCCATTTGATGATGACATTTTTACCCTCGGGGATGCTGGCAAGTTCGACCTCGGTCTTAGCGAGCGCGAGAACATCTGCTGAGGCGGCCATCGTCTCGAGGAAGCCAGTGATGGCAGACTTGGCAACTGACGCGGAGACGAGGCCGAGAGAGCCGACCATGACGTAGGACATGGCACGGTGGGCATCGTCCGACTTGGGGCGGTAGTAGGAGAAATCGGGGACTTCAGGAGCGTCCTTGATGACAGCAGAGGTGTGAAGGAGACGGGGCTGGTAGAACGAAGTTGCTGACGGTGCTTTTTTTCTTTGTTGAGTCAAAGTCAGTATGGGCGAAGAAGGTACACTTACAGATGTAGGTCCTGGAGACAAGACCGAGAGAGGTCGTCTTTACACTGCCGGCGAAGCTTTTCGGCGCGTCCGAGCGAAGAGTAACGCCATGTCCATGACCATGTCCCTCGGCGGGGGCACGCGCGGTAAGGTTCAAGCGCGGTGCGCTGGGACGTCCGCTTGGAAGAACACGGACTGTGGGTGGAAGATTGACTGATTTCCTGACCGCTTGCATGGTGGTGAATGCGCCAGCAAGAATTTCAAGTGACGGAGGCTTTGACGACCCGCATATTCCCGATATCAACCTGTACAGCCACACCAACTACCACTGGTCTATCCCAGGAACCCTGTAACCGAACCAAGCATCTCCCCAGCTTTCTCTCATGAACAAGAACGCCAACCATATCATCCACTTCTCGATCAGGTAGCCCAGAAGACTCATGTCTCTCTTCTGCTCACCGCGCCGGTTCGCGACATCGACGATCCCCTCCACCCGAGGTTGTCGGTCCGACTGGAACTTGACCAGCGTAGCAGCCCAGTCTAATCCCTTTGTTCCAGAAGTAGCACTTTCCATTTGCTTTCGTAAAAGATACGCAAGATAACCCGCATCTTCAAGTGCTTGAGATGCCCCCTGTCCGGAGTGGGGAGGCATAGCTATAAAGCTTGATCCTCAGTATCTGCAGCTGTTGACAAAAGGGATACCGCATACCATGACCAGCATCGCCGATAAGTACTGCGCGTCGACTGTGCCAGTGTTCCAGCTTCCGTACTTGGAATACTGGCCAGACGAATAGTTCATCGTTAGAGGCCTCCGCCGCAGCAATCAGCTGCGGCACTGGAAATGACCATTCCGAGTATCGCTTTCGCATCTGTCAAGAAAATAGGCATAAGCAGTGGGAGGCGTACAAAGTAGTTTGCTCACCTGGACCAAGGCTTGCTCCTTGGGGACTTTCCATTCTTCGCGGGTTCGATTCGGAGCTTCGTGCGACGTCCACCTGTATTGGCATTGATGTCAAGTGGAATCATCACAGCGGTGTATAAGCACTCACCATCCAACCATTTTCTTTTCCTTGTCGAAAATGCCCATACCGACAAATCCTTGTCGTCCGTGGATCATGACACACGGTCGATCCGGATTAAGGAAGCTAGACAAGCCTGGCACGCTATCGATGTGGACTAGACTGCCTATCCCCACTAAACCACTATATTCCGGCTTGGGCGCAGAGACTCCGAGACACTTGTACATGCTTCCAAAAGATGATTAGGAGACCGATCTCATGGACGCAGAGACATGACATTACCTCGGTCGAACCATACTCCAAATACCATCTGCTCCAATCAGGAGGTCGACCTTCTTTTCCTGCGATAGCTCGTTCTGAACCCAACGGACGACCACACCGTCGTCAGATTCTTCGATGGACTGCACTTGCGCGCCCCACTTAATATCAAGCTGTCTTTTCTCCACTTCGTCCAGCAAGACGTCATGAAGGTCCGAGCGCATGATCATCACAGAGGCAAATCCGTAGCGCTCCGCCGAACCTTGGGGAACCCTGCCGAGGTGTCCACCAGCAGAGTCGGTGATGGTGATCCAAGGCACCTCCACGCCGCTGTCTCGTTGGAGGAGTGTATGAGCTAGGCCGAGTCCGTCCAAGACATGCATTCCATTGGGACCCAACATCAACATACCGCCCTCAGCGAGCGCGGGTCTTTGTTGGCGGCCTTCAAGAATGAGGACATTCACATCCAGGCGTGACAGGAAGAGAGCAACCGCCGCCTGGTGAGACAGTCAGCCCAGCGGTGTCGGACTCAAGTTAAAGATGAACGTACGCCCGCAACGCCTCCCCCAGCGACAATGATCTCGGGTTTGTGAGCACACATTGAGTGGATGTGTAGATGTGACAATGGGGATATTGTCCTGAGCCCTGCATCTGGCTGTTATATGTAGGAAGGGACGCCCACTTGCTGCCGCTCAGACACGTCCTCTGGGGACTGCGCAAATTGCCGGCTGGTGACGTCGAAGATGGAAAAAGAAAGGCTGTAGGCGAGATGCCGGTGCAAAGAGTAAGCCTCGGCAGAACTTGGACTGCTACTTCTGTCAACTCCGCTTGTCATTCTCAGGGGTGGTGCGTACACAGCTCGACGACAACGTCATGTCGACCAATGCAAAATTCTCTACCTACTTTATTATTTTCTATGGAGGGAAATACAATCGGCCGTCGTGCCAGTCTAATCAAACTCCCAAAACTGAACCACGGGTTACATGTTCAAATGATTCTCCAAACATGAAAAGACGCGCTGCCTGGGGTACTTGGGTGCCACTGCAAAGCCTTGTTGTTTAACCCATCTTCTAACAACGCTGGGATCTGCAATGCATTGAGACGGGCGGTTCGCAACGCGTGTAACATGACCTACAATCTGTGATAATACCGTCTACGCCAAATCGGGTTAACTCTTCGATTCTATCGAGACCATTCATCTGTCAAGAGTAGCAAGTCAGTTGACATGACAAGGGAGTTTTGGCGTCGAGAAACTGACCGTCCACGGCTTGACACTCATGCCGAGAGTGTGAGCTTCCCGAACCATGGCTTGTGTCGTGAAATGGTGATCATCTTCGAGACTGACAAAAGATGGCATAAAGCACGTCCCACAGGGTGAAAAAATATCTGCGTTGATAGCCCGCGCAGCCTGAGCTATTTTTTGACCAAGAGAAGGACCCGGGAAGTTGTCAACATGTAAACCGCCCAGCCAGACACTGAGAGTATTGTCTGGCGGAAAAGCCGTCTCTCTAGTTGAAGTCAAT
>JBBPTY010000363.1:0-19591 GCA_038094335.1 Tylopilus aff. striatulus | reverse complement strand
TGTATTCACTGATTATCACAAGGTATTCAGCACGCTGATTCAGTGGCTTACAGTAACGCAAGTATGTCGTATTGATGATCACCCAACTAACATGCGAATGCACGTCAATAGTTGTAGAACTCGAAATCATGCAAAAGCATCTCACCCTATAAATCCGCACATCGTCGCTGGAAAATGCACCAACTATGGTTATCTCTCTGCAGTAGACTTGGTGTGATACTCACCTAGACTAACAAACCAACTATAGTCGGGGTCAGTAATAATATATGCAGAGATAAGAATAGAAAGACATACTTGAAGACAATTGCAGATGATGCAGAAACATTCATGAACGCCAAGAACGAAAAAAGCCACTGTACAAGAATGTCAAAATCAAACAAGCGACGATCATTTGTCATGTGCACATACCGAAACGATAACAGCAACCCATGGCAGACCGCCCCGAGTGCAAGTTGTGAAAATTTCTGGTGCCTTGTTCTGCACTGCTAATCCATATAGAATGCGAGACGCAGAGAAGATGAATGTGTTTGCCGCAGAGAAAGCAGACGTGATCAAAACTGCATTGACAATGGATGGAAGGACTACAGGGAGGTGAAATGAATGAGCCATGGGCATTGCATGTACGGAGAGTGTGGACCTTTTACCCCTGCCCTTAGAAATGCAATCACGAAGGGTGACTGTCCAGCAGACACACCAGGACTAATAAAGTCATCAAACAGAAGTCAAACGTGAGATGCAACCAGTTACCGGAATAGGGCTGGATCATTAGATGGAACAACCATTCCAACAACTATCACTGATGCAATCTAGGGACCACACAATCAATCACAGCAGAGATGGGCAAAAATGATACCCACAAAAAAAACTAAGAGTCTGAATATCACGGTCTTCATTGCCTTGATAATGTTCGTCCTGGGCTGTTGTGCCTCGGCGGCGGTGCTGTGCACAGAATGATAAGTTCCGGTCAGGGAGGGAAATCGAGCAACCCACATCGATATCAATTCAATGCCACTTAGAGAGAATGCTGCAGGGGTGATGGCAACAAGTAGACCAACAAATCGACCCGCGGCCCCTGGTTCCAATACTAGGCGAAATGTTAACACCTGATCAATACGGTGATCAGTCAACTTACAAGAAACCATAGGTCCAGGATTTTGCCAATACTATCTAAGCGGTTAACTAAGTCACCGAGGAATCTCCAGGAGTCATACCTTGAACCCAATGCTGAAGGTTCGATATGAATAACATGCATAGATGGAGAATGTAAATCTCACACTTGGTGATTAGGTCCTCCTCCGAGACTAATCACAAGCCCTCCGATTATCTATCATTTCAATAAATAACTAAACGTGAGATAGCCGAAATAGTAACTCGCCAGGCCAACTACGAGAATAACTGCAAGTGGTTGCGATCAACCGAATGTTGAGTTCAAAAAAACCATACTTACTCTTCAGTGCCGCGAAGAAGATTTCCGCTGCAGATATTGAGCAATACCTGAATCAGACAGTTGAACCTAACTCACTATTTCCAAACCACCTAGTGTATGAGTTGAGTATGGTGTTATAAGCAAGGAGACTGGAAACTGACCGAACACCAAAAAGGTTGGTGAAAAGGAGTGTTACAATGATTACTGCAATGTAGATTGCGGTGTGGTCAGGCTAATGAGACACCGGTGAGACTGCCTGTCTGCAGCGTAAGCGAATGAAGCAGCTCACGTTCGCGTCCCAGAATGTAACCATTGCAGAGAATGCAGTGATTTCGAGAGCTATAGCAGTCCCGACATACTAGAATGCCATTGAGCACAGAAATGATAACATAACGTGGAACTGTTGTACTCACATAGAAGTAATTCTGCAAACAGAGAGAAGATCAGCAAACGAACCACTGCACGATCTTATACACAAACCCATCCAAGCTATCATTGTGGAAATATCGACATGAGACTGCGATACATCAGACGGCTGACTCAAGTTGTACTGACCGCGAAACCAATAGCAGGATCTAACCATCTTGCAGCTGCGTGTGTTTGATTAACAAAATGTACCTAACCTGCGAGACTTCATTTACCATAATGTAATAGTGACCCAGATATTGGCGCATATGCTGTCATCTCCCCGACAGACAATATCGTACTAAGACATGTGATAGGAAAAAAAGAAAAGAAGAGAGTAAGGAAAACGCACGAATATACAACGGTTGAAACATGAATATAAACCAGGAGCGAACCCAATGGACCCGTGATCGTGAGGATTTGTCCAAGGTTAAGAAAGAGACCCGTGCCGATGGTTCCAGCAAGCTTTTGATTCATTACTTGAGTTTACGTTTCCATTGTCGCATAACAACAACGTACCGCGATCCTACCCAAGAGTGGTCAGCGTAGTAATTTGAGAAGCTATAAATTTCTTACATCTGAATATGTTGCTTTCCCAGCTGGCGCTTGACATGGTCAAGACTCCTGTTATACACAAAATCACCTGGCGCTGCGGCTGGGGGGGCGCACAATTCTTTATCACTGGGCGACGAGGCCTCGAAACCGGTCATGATGCTCTCCGCGAGGTAAGAGGAAAATGGGACTTGAACGTAATGTCATTAGATCTGTTAGCGGCTAACTTTATAATGGAGGCTGCCGTAATGAAATCAATCCATCATGCATCATGCATCGACCAGTGCATCCCTAGCACCTTTTTTGCGACCATCAAAAGAGAAGTTTAGTTGTTCCTGTGCGGGAGATGGACTCGGTCACGCTTTTGTTCATATTTCTAAATTCGGTGCCCATCTGTCACGTCTGCCGCACTGCCACTTTACTAGCAGCCTCATCGCTTCACTGGCCCTCCGAGTTCCAGCTGTAATAGTATATCGCTTCATCGTACTCTCTATCGTTGCTCGGGTTGTGGTTGTTTGCAGAAAAGTAACACGATGCTATCCAGCTAGTCAGAGTAAATCATCCTTTGACAGGCTACAAGGCACGTTTTCAAGTTCTTCAAGTGGTTTGCTAATGCCTCAGGTTAGGGGCACGTAAGACGAACGTAACCATCACGACCATGGTGAATCCAAGATGCACTGAGTTTCAACAACCTTATGGTCTCCTATTGCAGCGCCCCTTCACGTCATTCGATCAATTTCAATGATGACCGCTTGTGACGGGCTTCGGTTCAATTAGACCAGCTCTCGTCAGAGCTATCACAGAAACATCTCGCGCGCCTATTTGCCACATTCATCTTTATCCTTCCTCCCGTTTTTACGTCTGCAGATATCTCTACTCGATGTCGCACTTCATCGGCGTCTTCAACAAGCTGCTATGATTCCAACAATCCGGCTCGTTTCTAGTTTTTGAGCTAAGGGCCGGTAGAAAGACCGTTGAGGGTGGACCAAGCAGTAGCCAAGCGACAACAGCTGGAAGAATGGCACTGTGACTTGCCTGAATGCGTAACTCTCCCGCGCTTGCCTTTCCAGCGGTTATTGTCTCTATTTTTTCTGAAGCTATCGACTGCGGGCTACTCAGCTAACGTCCTCAGAACCTGCGAATAGTTGATGCAAATCTAGTCGTAACTCAGCGGACGCAAGTGCCAGTGGATGGTACGACCTTCTCGATAACCTGGTACTGTCTTGACTGATTTTTTCGCCCTCTCATAGCGGTTTTCGCGCGAGTGCTCAACCTTTGAATTGTGTGGCCAATGCTGGTGTAAGAGCTCGCGTGAACTGAATGACATCATCAAGTTCGGACTCGCCGGAACAATGTTCCCCCTCGTAGCTGTCTAGTTCATTCGACGTTCGTTTGAAACTGAAAAACACCAGAGCGATTACACGAATCTTTTCGCAGGGAGGCAAGAGTTCGCGATATTTTATCCTGCAAACCCTTCCATATGATATACGCGTTCACGGCTGAATTCCCGTCGTGTAGCATCCACCTTCATACACCGGTGGCCTTCCTGGTAATTTTAGCCTTACGGTCCAATGGCCGATGCTTGAACCATCCAATACTACCTTTATTCATGCTCGCGCGACGTTTCATCCGAAGTGTGAGGGTACGAGCAATATAGAGACTGGATCTGAAGGGATTGAAGCAAAAAGGGATGGAATACAGAATGATATGAGAGTGTCTTGCGCGTGGTTTCCTTTCTGCGAATAAGGCCGAATTCCGGCATCCTATTGCTGGTTTATTGCTGTGGTTGCTTCAACCGCACCCTGCCTTGGAGGGTATAAATCATCCTCCGCACTTTAATGCATAATGCAACGGTGTGCCATTGGGGTAAATAGTATCACATTGGCGATGCAATGAAGATTAGGCACTAGTACTGAGCCATTGGCACAGCGTGCACAATGGCTGTGGTACCACAATCAGCGCAGCCTTCACTTTCTTGGCATTTTGCTACGGTGGGACATTGCGCAGTATTCAGTGGGCACGATTTTCCAGCACGGCTATAAACTGAAATCGTAAACCGAACATAATATGGCACCCATCGGCACACTCTGGGGACTCTCATTCCAACGTCAAACCAAAGTCGTACGTCGATGCCGACCTCGACAACTAGGTTGGCGTACTAACTCGGAACGATAGATTCTCGCCGCTGCAGCTGTCGCCGGCCTTGAGCTTGATACGCCAGTCGTAGAATTTCGCGTGACGAACAAATCCCCCGAATACCTCAGCAAGTTTCCCCTTGGAAAAGTCCCAGCCTTCGAGGACAACAAAGGGTTGAAGTTATTCGAGGGTGCCGCGATTGCACGTCATGGCAAGTAACACATGAAACGTGACATTGAAACCCGGGTAACTAACTTGAGAGATGGATCAGTTTGCTCCCTAGTGCCCGAGTCTGGGTTGCTCGGCAAAGATGGCGGTGAAGCCGCCCTCGTGGACCAATGGGTTCACTTTGGAGAGACCGAAATATCCGTGCTTAGCTACGAGATCAGAGCACTCATCACGGGATCCCTCGGTCCGTACAGCAAGCAGGTGTGTGGTCTCGTCCAAGCTCGGCCTGAATACGGGCAAGCTAAAGCTCGATTGTCCATAGATGCACAACATCCTCATCATGAAGCAAGCTCAAGGGCTCAAGTGCCTCGATGACTATCTCGCCACGCGCGTCTCTGGTTACTTGGTATCCGACGAGATGACGCTCGCCGACATCGCGATCGCGGCGGTGACCGAGCAAGCGGGACAGATCACTTGCGGCACTACGGAAAGGGCGTTGTACCCGAACGTTTTTACTCACTATGAGAGGGTCACTGCCCATGCGAAGGTGAAAGAAGCTTTCGGCGAACCAGAGTTCGTAGAGGAAGCATTGAAGTATACTGCTTCGACCGCGTGAGCGACCTGTGGCCAGAGTGGCTTATGGAGCAGTGTAGAGCTGTGTAGGAATAATATGTCTGATGCATATGTTGGACTTAACGAGTTTGAGAATAGATGGACTTGGGAGACGGACTCGACTAGGAACTCGCCTTAGTTTGTTTATGCATACTACATACCAGAACGAGCTTTCTCTTGAGTTGGCTCACCTTTCACCAGTCGTTCAAGTTCTTGACATATAAACGCAGCCTGTCAAGGATTGGCTAATGCGTGCAGCTGAAAGTCGTTTCCTCTTTGGACTCCGAAGCAAACCAATCCTCAGTGAGGCTGGCCAATTTGGCACACCTCGTCGGGGAACTGCGACGGGAATCGGCAAGAATACCGACTCCAGCTATCTGGTTCGTCCTTTTCAGCCCCCCTTTGAACCAAAGCCACTCCCCAGTTTCTCTCCCGAACATACCCTTTACCGCCCGATAAATCAGCTCAGACCCACATATCCGTTTGGTTGGAAAACTCGAAGAACGATGTCAACCACATCTAGTCTCTCAGCCTATCTGTTGGAACAAAAGGCGAGCTTTCTTGCCGATGGAGGGAATGATTGGACGATGGTTATGGGGAATGAAGCCGGAGGTACGCCGTCTCGGTCTCATTGGTGGTTAGTTCTTTGGGTGATCTCTGTTTTCATCCAGATCTAGATACCCTCGCTAGCTCTGTTGGCTTTGCGTGGCTTCTGTCCCAGGGATCAGCTTCCGACACGAGGGCGATCGCCTTTATCCCTACCCTACGCAAGGACTTCCCTCTTAGGGCAGAGAACCTCTACGCACTACAATCGGTGGGAATCAAGGAGAACTTCGACGAGCTGCTCTGTTCAGGAGATCTGCCCAAAGTAAATCTATGTACCAGCTACGCCTTAGTGGATCAGAACAACCTTCCTCCGATCTACGCTGTACAGGGTGCGCGAGTCACATCGATAGTGGATCATCACGAGGACGAAGGAAAGTATCGTGACACAGCCTCGCCCAGGATAATCGAATCAGCAGGAAGTTGTGCATCGCTCGTCACGAGGGTTATCATGTCATACCCAACGCTCCAGATACCCTCAGAACTGGCATTGCTTCTGCTGAGCGCAATCGTCATCGATACTCATGGTTTGCGAAAGGGCGGGAAGGCCGTCGACGTAGACTACCAGGCAACCGCCTGGCTCCTTCCTCGAGCTCAGATGCCATCCTCGGACTGCATTACCGCACAGACTGTAGAAACAGCCCTCAGTATTCCCAACCACCCATGGATTCGATCTCTTTCGGACACCCTCAGTGTTAAGAAGGCCGCAATATCGCATCTCACCACCCGAGATTTACTTCGGCGAGATTACAAAGAGTACCTGGTCAACCTCTCCACGCTCATCGGTGGAGACACCTCGCTATCGATAAAGGTGGGCTTGGCCACCGTTCCGCTACCACTTTCTTCCTTCTTCTCGCCATCCCCAGCGTCTACAGTCGTTGCTACTCAAGAATGGATGAAAGAGCGCGACCTGTCTATCCTGGGTGTGCTTACTCACTACAAGAGTAAGCACGGCAAACCCAGGCGGGAGTCGATGTGGGTGGTCGATCAGAACGTGAGCGGACCCAAGCTTCCGCAGGCTCTTTTCGAGGGGTTCGAGGGGAGCGAGGTGTTACAGGTCAAAAGGATTAAGTTCAAGCGTTGTGGTTTCGACGATCACCTGGGAAGGGACACGGACGAGAAAGATGAGGTCAGGCAGGCGCACAGTGACCAAGAGGACTCAGTTGACGAGCAGGCTGGGACGCCCGAGGGATCCGAATCGCCCTTCGGCGCGGGCCTCGTCGCGCGTGTATACCGGCAGAAGAATGCCACAGCCACTCGCAAGCAGGTTGCCCCGATTTTGAGACAGATACTGGAAGGTTGAAGCGCACATCATGATCGGTATATATAACTTTGCAAAGGGACCCGTATGTACACGCTATTAGCTGCGGGCTGGGAGTTTCCGGTTACCAATGTGGGCTTAGCCTCCTCATCGTCTCTCTTGCCTCCCACAATTCAGTACTGGCACTATGGCTGCCCTACCATCGCCAAAGGCAATTCTGAGCCTTTACGGCTCTACGCTTCGTGCAGCAAAATCGTTTAGTTCTTATAATTTCCGCAACTACTTCGTGCGGAGGACAAGGGACAACTTTCGGAGCATGCAGGTGCGCGGAGACCATTGGTGGGTAGAGTGATGCTCAGCGCTCAGCATTCGTAGACCGAAAAGGACCCGGTGAAGCTATCCCTGGCGTACAATGAGGCTGCCAAGGAACTGGGGGTGCTTCGACGGAGTGCGGTTGTCAACCAGATATACGGTGGATGGCGGCTCGTGGTGGAAAAACAGGTTGATGTCCAAGAGAAAGGGGATACCTGAGTGCCTGCTATTCATCGCAAAGTATCGAGAATACCAGCGACGGCGACGAGATAGACCACTGTTAGGGTGGAGAGGGTAATACATCTAGGCGAAGTGCATCACTGTTTTGTGTCTCCTGGGAGACTGCCCCGCGTGTCCTTCCACTCTGCCTCAGCAACCTTGAGACGATCATGAAACTCTCGTTTTTCCTTGTCAAATTGCTGGTCTCGTTTTGCTTGGATTTCTTCGGGGGTCTGTCTTCCTATGTCTTTGCCCGGGCTCCAGCAGTATGCGCAGACGGCAGCGATCGTAAACGCTTGGGCAGCCACTCGCATGCGCATCCAATAGTTGAGCGACCGCGACTCTCTCCGTCTGAGCTTGATCACGGCCATAGTGAACGCCCCGACTGTCAGGAATGTGCCTTTGGCCGAGATACAACGATTGAGACTGGTTCGAGGCCCAAGCGACGACAACGCACCGATGGGGACGAGAGGCTCTTCTTTGAGTTTCCGTAGGGCCCTCTCGCCATAACTTTCAGTACTACGGCGAAGGGCTTGCGAGTGCGGTGTCGCCAGGGGAGAGGTAGACATCACGCTTGAATCGGCGGGCCTTGTCGGACGGGTAGTGTGAAGATGTGACCGTTAGGGTTAGGTCTTTCTGGTCTCCCGAGAACTTCCAACCTCACCTCCCCATCTAGTTGCTGCAACTTGGACCCATCAAATATGACAAACCCACACAGCTATACTCAATATACGTGTCCTGGGTGCATTGATCTCGGTTCCGGCTTGATGAATCCAAGCTAGGACCACCAGTCCTGCCGACTACAGCGCAGTATTGATACGCACTACCCCAGCAGTCTCGCTATTCAGTTTCTACCCCTTCCTGTGGAGTACACCTTGGCCATGGCCCTCATATCCGCTTTGGCTTCCTCCTTTGTGTCCTACAATGGTCCACTCGTCAAAGCGGTCACTGCCTGGTCCACAGCTCCTCCCATGCATAGATTCTATTTAACACGAACTCCTTCACCGCGGATTTCACTGTGTTTTTCCGTGGTGTGTTATACTTGAAACTCGTCCTCTTGTGCTGGACCTGGAGATGTTATCTCTTCACCTCGCCACCGCTCCATTCACTTTCAAGTCTCTACCTCCTGGTCATTCACTCCCCTCGCTCTCCACCTTTGGAAAGCACATATTTACTCCCGCCATCACTGACGATGCTAGTCAGTTACCGGTCGATGATCGTCATCCATTCCCAGTCGCAATATACCGCTTCAAGGGGATCGACTCGGCAACAAACAATACCCAGCGCCTCCCTTTCTTAGATCGGCCGCTTCGAACATGCAAGAATCGAAATCATGTGAGGGATGACAGTGTCGCACCCCCCAACACGTCTCCCACTTCCGCCGTCAGTCACTCCAACCTCGCGCCCACCAACACCGGGACCATATCTTCCGAATCAGTTTTTCCAGTGCACGGACCATTTGATCTCATGTATCGTATCCAGACCGGAGGATTTGGGTCCGCGTGGGCTGCGAAAGATCAGAGCACCGGTCGATTATTGTGTATCAAAATGCACAATTCTTTGCAGGACCTATACGTATCGAGATCCGTCCGAACGGAACTCAACGCGTTCAAACGTATGGTGAAATCAAAGATGGGAGAGAAAGGCAGGCAATTCATTATAGAACTAAATAGGGCTATGCAGCATGGCGACAAAGTTTACTTCGCAATGGTGCGTCACAAGTTCTCCACATGCAACTAACTTAGTTATCCATTTCAGGAACTCATGGCCACCGACCTTGCCTCGTATCTCGTAGCTCAGCCGGAGAGGTGCAAATTGCATGCACGTCGATGGATGGCACAGCTGGTTTGTCCACTTAGCCTTCGGCACCTGAGTTTGGTTCTCACTCGCGATAGGCTCTTGGGATCCAATCCCTGCACGAGATGGCAATTGTCCATCGCGACATGAAAAGCGAGAACGTTCTCATCGATAGTCGCGAGAACATCCGAATCATTGACTTCGGGCTCGCGTATTTAGGTCGGGACGGAGCGAAAGACTTCTCGGGCACTGTGTCATATATGGCTCCAGAGGTGCTGCGGAATAAGGGACTGGCAACCCAACACAGACAGTGTTATAGCACTACGGTTGACTGGTGGGCTCTTGGATGTATCCTTTTTGAGCTAGAGTCCGAGGGTCACAAGGTATTGTGGTCACAAGTTTGCACCTACTTGCTCCCGACTTCATACTCATGAAACGCCGCAGATACTTTTCGACACAGAAGAAGATGTGTGTGCATATATAGCTTGGGCGCAGAGACCATACCAAGCAAAAGAAACCTACGCGAGACTTGAAAACCTCGATTCGGTTGTAGTGGACTTGCTGGATGGAGTAAGTCTAACCTTCCTACCGTTTCCACCGCTGCTACCGTTGCTTCGGTTGACATCTTACTTGACATCATTTTCAGCTTTTGCGGATCGAACATTCAGCACGGTACTCCTGGGACGAAATAGAACGACACTGCTACTTCCTGCGTTGTGATGGGTACGCCTTACGGGAATGTAATAATGTGGATTAATGGCCAATTTCCTAACTTAGCACAAGCGAGTTTGACAGCATCACCGTCCGAGGTACGGATTTTCCGTACTAGGTTTCACATGTCGTGTTTCTAATTCCAGGGTCTGCTGCCACTCACAGCCATAGCAAGACCTATCCGCTCTGAGCTTGTCCCGCAGGTGACAATAGGTTGCGAACCAATCATGGTCGTCGAGGGTGCCAAGCCAGGCTCCAAGTATGACTGGACTAACAAGAAATGGGCACTGACTAATGGCTAAAATTACGAATGAAATGCTCGTGTGTGCTGTTACTTAATTTTGTGGTTTTCCTACAAGCAAACATTGATGTTCATATGGATAATTGCGCCTTTTCGTCAGCTGCGCAAACAGGTTCCTGTTTTTTCTCCAACTGTTATTGTTGTACTTGACCGTGTACGTAGCCATCATTCTTGACCAAATGAAATGCCGGAAGAGAAGCTTGACGGAACTTGAGTCGTTGTTTAAGCGGTTATGACTTGCAGGGCCACTCCGACTTGAGCTGGGGCCTTCACGAGGGGCGCCGCGTAGTATCGGGAAATATGAACCCTCTCGCATCAAGATCATGACAAGGGCATATAGTTATGAACTTGATCCTTCGCTGCCAATCCTCGGCATCCCTTTGAGTCCTCCAACTTTGCTGCTTATCAGCGTTCCGTTCTTTCTCTGAGTGACCTGCCTCAACAGGCTGCCGGTACGTCATATTTTGTGGGTCCCCAACAAGGTTTTGATGCAACCGTGTTTGTTTTGAAGAAAAAAAAACTTCAACACTGCGCTATTTTCGTGTCGCGTGTTCTTCTGGCCCACTCTTTTCACTCCAGTCCACCCAGAGGTGTTCTGCGTCATTGACCTGGCGTGTCGTCCCCCAACCTAATCCCAAAGCCGGAGCCAGGAAATGATGGGTAGCTCGGATGTTTCCTCCGCGCAGCGCGCCCGGCCCAAGGATTTCGCTGAATTTTTTCGTTCCACAAATGGCGTTCGACAGACTCCCCACACAGGTGCTGGGACTGGGTCTAGTCCGTCCTCGTCCCCTGTACCAGGAGAGAAACCTGCAGGAACAAAGGCGTCGAGCCGGCGGTCGATGCTCCCTTTCTTGGGTCGCAAAAAGCCCACAGAACAGGCTGGGATACCTCCTCTACCAATGCCGAGAAAGTCCGTTGGCAGTGCGGCTTATTCGGCCACTCCGGTGAACACTATTCGCCGCTCTTTTGGGAATGGGTGAGTTGTTATAGCTTCTTTACCTAGTTGGACGTGTCGCATCAGGTGGAGCTTCTCATTCGAAGCTCGAAGGAACCAGTGGTCGACGTCCTTCTGGGTACCCCCAGAATCGGCACCAATTATTGTTATTTCTCCTCCACTTAGGGCCACATGAACTGACTCTATCCTTCAGACACGCGGTACTCATGATTACACCCTCGTCGCAGAGTCTACCCGCGGAGCCGCCCCTACCCTCCAAATTCTTGCCCATGGATGGACATGGTCCATCGTTCGGGTCCAAGCTTGCGGCCCATTTCACTCCTTTACGGTCGTCATCCAGAAAGAGTAAGGCTCCTCGCTCGATGAATCAGAAGACTGCTGTGCCTGTTCCACCCTTGCCCTCTCCGACCGCTTTGTCGCCGCCCGTCCCCAAAGTGAGAGCTCCGTCCATCGAATCTCAGCGTTCGAGCTTGCCAAGTCGTTCAACCACCCCCCGGCCCTTGCGAGGACCTTTTTGTCTTACCACGGAGAACGGAGATGAAGAGGACTTTTCTGATCTCTTCACTCTTCCTGATCAGCCCAAGGGGCCTCAGCAGTCTCCACAGACACCTTCCGCGACATCGGTGCATATATACCTTGACTCTTCGAAGAAAAGTGGAGAACTCACCCCCACGTCACCGCCCACGCCGTTGGGTCCGCCTCTTCACTTTCCTATACCCCCAGCGACAATCGCCCCGCCACGGTCGTTATTGACTGACAAAAGCGGCCTCCCTCGCTACTCAAGTGAGCTTGCATCTCTGTGCTCACAGGGCTCGAAAAGTGCCTCCACTCGCCCGTCGCCAGCTAGGGTGGATAGCGGTAGAACACGTCAAGGCTCGCAAGATGATCGACATAATCATCGCCGTCGTAACACCAGTGTTTCGGGGAGCGATACCGACACATCCCGGGCCAATGACACGGCTCGTTCCCCTCCTGCATTCAAACTGTCGCCCGTGGTTCCCAGACCTCCGAGCGTGAAATCTAAACATTCGACCTCAAGCGTAACGAAAGCATCCAGTGGGCCACCACCCTCGGTTCCGTTACCATCCCCACCTGTCACCCCCAATCTTCCTGCATTAAGTTCTCGTTCGGCTCCCTCGACTTCGCCTAATCGCGTAGTGTTTCCGCGACCCAGGGCCAACACATTGTCCATCACGACAAACCTTACTGTTCCTGTACAAGCGCCCCCAAAGTCAAGTCAATCGCCTCCTCTGCGCTCAGCAAGAGCGCACTCAGATGCTATGCAAGACGCAACCGTCGATGAGCTACGAGATGCCCTTTTCCAGCAACGAAAGAAAAACGTTCAACTTCAGGAGCATATCGTCATGCTCACCAAACGTTACGAAGACGATCGTGTGGTGATGACGAGAAACATTGAAAAGCTGGAACGTAACATCCGTAAGAAGATGCGGGAAATCGAAGGCCTCCGTTGGCTCGTCATACATCACGGCGCTGTCAGCGACATCAACGCCGCTGCCAGCCTAGCATATTCATCGCCGAGCACTCAAGACGGTGATGCAGTTAATGCCATTCTGGCTCCATCTCCGCTTCCGTCAGGTCCGGTGGCAACTTCCCACCCTAATGAGACTTCGCTATCCGGACAGAAAATTGGAGGTATCACGATGGCGGCGACGGACATGACTACGAGGATCCGGTCGGAAACATCAAGCTCCACCGCATCGTTCTCAACGTCCACGTCCATGTCGGAGACCAGTTCCTTGTCGACAATACCATCTCTAACTGTGATACCTGAGCGGATAGATAGGATCTCACGTGCGGAACGGCAGAGACTGAAAGAAGAAAGACGGGCTTCTAAAGCTCTCCGCCGTATTTCGGCAGCATCTAGCTTAGTAATGGCTACTGATATGTTATCAGACTCTACTGCGGACAGTCTAGTCGATCCCAGCTTCGATCCCAAGCAGAGCATGGACGAAGTCCTCGAAAAGCTTGAGCCATTTCGACACAGTTGAGAGATTTATCATATATTTAGTAAGAAGACGTGGTTTTCGTGTCGTGTGCCGTGTTGACCTTGTCCTACAGTTAATTTCGTTCTATTCTTACTTTCAATTCTTGGCTGGCATGAGCCGTATTGGTACAGCATCGTTTCAGCACTTCGCATCGCATATCTCTATACCACTCACTCCCCACTGGACGGAGAGCTTCACTGGAACTTGAACATCCGATCCATCTTCGTTCGTTGCCCGACAAATGACAAGGATATTCCTTGTCCGTTTCCTCCCTCATCACACCACGCATTCGCATTCAGTCCGCAGCCCAACCTCCCATATCCCATCCAGTTTCCACTGGTGTATTTTTATGTCGAAGCTCAGATCACCCCGCGTTACCGTCCGTCTTCTTTAGGTGCACCCTACTGTCCGTCTTAATCAGATACATATAATATCCTGGTTCTGCTTCTGGCCCTTGTGCCTGGATGATCCTTTGATCGATTTCCGGCACTGGTCAGATCACATTATTTAGTATGTACATAAGTACTACGGGGAAGCAACCGTCTTAGCAACATACCCTGAAATCCTGATCAAGGCTAGAAGCTTCAATGTATGGCTGGTCACTACCCTTGGGAGATCCTGCTGTAGTAGCTGACACTGGATGTGTGATGGGTGGCTTATTATGGATCAGGGCAATGGAGCTATGCCGAGCGCTGCTGCTAATAGGCCAACGACTTATGCGTCGTGACGGTGGGTCACGAGCATGGTACTTGTGGCCTCACGTCGCAACTGCCTTCGGAACACGGTGCCTTCCGACCCTGGTGTGGAGGCTATGACGCGGTACGCCCTCACATTTATTGCACTGGGACATCTCAACAATGTTGACCCCGTCTCCCTGTCTTCATGCTAGGATCCTCTGTCGTGGTGATCCTCCAAAACGGGTACGGCGATCCCCTCAGATGAGGCGGCGCGACATCATTCAGCCCACAAAGGAGGGGGAGGGGGGATCTCTGCCGCGGACAGCAGTTCCGGGACACTGGCAACATGTCATGCGCGCGCACGCACGTCTCACATGCCAGTGCGCGTTCAACACCGTGACCGTGCGTCGGATGTGTCGTGCGGTTGGACAGTATACGCCGTGATGAGTCCCGCATAGCCCCGATTCGTCCGAGTTGGATGGGACGTGCCGGCGTGGCATCACCATCATGATGGATTCATTCGGTGGGAAAAAAAAAAAAAAGATCGATCACGTTCTTGCCTCGCATCCGCGTCGTGCACTGTCGACCGGTTCTAGAATGGGTATATAACGACACAGGCGGATTGAAAATAGCAGATCATGAAATCAAAAACGCTATCAGTCGTGGCCGAGTGCTGTGGCAGACTCAGAGACCTCTCGTACTTAGTTGGGCGCCTGTCGCGCGAAGCCAGCGCGTCTAAAAGTTATTTTACTATATGTTGAGCAGTACGATACGTATTCATCGCATACAGGTGCTGCAGTGAGAGTCACGATCGCTCATTGGATTGGATTATAGTAAAATGATGAAAGGTCACGTCATATTGGAGCTTACGGACGGAAAATATATCCTAGATAGGAATGCTGAACCTTGGGGGGGCGGAGGTGGAATTTGTTAGGTTGATCAACTAAACCATATTTACAGGGTCTGTCGCATAATTTAGTTGGCTGTGGCCTCAGAGGAACGGGAAAGGACGACTGTCAAACTACCAGGCTTCAGGCCCAGGACCGATAAGCACGTCGTGTACACTACCAACATGCTTGAAACCCTGACAACTAGCTAAAAATGCGTTCCGCCCCTGTATCATCGTGATGGGACTCGAGCGCAATGTAGCAAGTAGATATGGTATGCTCACATGAAAGCTGTTTCACGGGATTGAGGCTTTTTTCCCCAGCGCACAGTGATCCGAGATGACTTATGGACCTGGAGTGCCTGAAAATTTGATGCTGATCCTTACGATGGACGATGGCCTCGTCTGGATTCACGTTCATCCGAGGCTCTATATTTTCGTACCAGAAGACCCAGCTTATAGATTTTGATAATCTGACCGGATCTGCCATTTGATCACGAGTCATTGTGATCCCTAAACGAAAGTGGGGCAGTGGATATATCACTATTAAGAACTTAGAATACACACAGGATATATAATCGGCCCACACTGACACAGGGTTTCCGCTGTATTGTGAAGATCATTATTAATAGGTGTTGAGTGCTGGATCTTATGGAGTAGAGTGCACTAATTTTGGGATGCGTATGAGGAGTGATTACATTCGTGGCGCTTGCCATCATTCACTGGGAGTCAGTGAGTCCTCACCACGCGTCATTACTGTTGTATGTTGCTAGGTGGGTGGTTTTGCTACTCTATATAGTGTACCCGGGATCAAATAATACAGAAAATGATTGCACATGTAAACGCGATGGTTGATGGCACTAATAAACGGGTATCTTGGTTGGGTCGGTGGGTGCCAAGTGCGATCTGAGCTCCTAGGAAGGGGTTGGAGCGTTGATGGGGCCGTATTCAACGCGCAAAGGTGAAGAACACTGGATATATACCTCGACTTATTTTCCGGCACCGACGTGACACTGTCTGAGTTGATCACTGATCTGATATCAGTCGGATCAGTTTTCGTCGACAGCATACGCCAAGACCTGTGCCCATCCGTCAGATAGGCTGGTTCTTTTGAAACAGGACCATGAGGTCGCATTTGAGATTGATATAGCCGAGGTATGTAGCAGAATCAGTGAACTGGCCAGAGGAGGGCGACGTACTGTAGTAGTAGAACTTCAGATGTTCGAGTTGAAATTGAATTAGGAAAGTGGGTCATTACATAAACGCGGTAACGTTGGGTACTGCCACTCCATCTCACCATACCGCATCTTGCCCAAGCAGGCGCTGCAGATATGAGATCATTACAGGTCGTTTGGGAATACGCCATCCTGTGGCCTCACAAGGCTGTGTGCGCGAGGCTGAGCCGCTGAGTAGGTAGGCTAGTTTGATGGCAGATTGCTGGGCTTCCCGTGATGCGGCCTGCAGTTGCCAGGAAAGCTAAAACATAGTGATCCCCTCTCGCTCCGGTTCTCCGTTTTTTTTTGCCTTTTCTGCAATGCTCGTTCTGTCCTCGGGTTCGTGTTTTTTTACCGCTCGCCACTCCCTCCCGCTAACGTCTTCGACAGGGAGTCGAACAATGCTCTCAAACTGGAGCTTCATTCGACGGCACGGTAAACGCAAGGTCAATAACAAGCTAATCGAATCCCGTTCTCACCAAAGGTCGACCTCATCAACTGGTGACCCGTCCCAGCTCGCGCCTCTGGTGGTACTCGACATTAATGAAGACTCTCTTGCCGCTCAGCGCTCGCCTATGGTGCAGCTTAATTTCTCAAATTCCAACGAAGAGTGGTTCCCTCGAGACTTACTCAAGAGTCGCAGCAGCTCACCAGAGTCCACCCCCCAATGCGCCGACAAAGTGACTGTCCGAAACGTTGCTCCTGCAACTCAGAATAACTTCACGCGGGAGACTCAGGCTCGGGAAAACTCGACACCTTCACCGCCTCTCGGCTCGGAAAATGTGAGTATGGTATGTCTGAAACTGAGACATTTGATTTGACCTTCTGCTTCAAGGTAACGACAACTCGCAAAAAGTCGATCCCTGCCCCAATTGTTATTCCGAATCCCGATTATCTGGTGCCCAATGTACAAATAGGACATTCGGCTGCTCTAGGCACTGTTGCTCCTCCAGGGACGTCCCAGTCAAAGGTCAATGACGCCACTATGAACCCCCCTTCACCTCCCGTTTCCGAAAATATCTCTTCAGTCTCCGGAACGACACTTGCGCGTGCTTTGATGGCCTCCTCGTTTGTGCTTTCGTCAGCCGAACGCCACGGCTCACGACGTCGGAGTGGGATTGCTCGCCAGGACTCTGCGACCCTTCCACGTGGTTCTTTTTTCTTGTCCGACTCAGGATCATTATCCCCAATCCCACCAGTCCCACCAGTCCCCACGTTGTTAAATGATACGTCATCGGAGTCAAAGAATCCGCCAGAGTCGAAGTATCCCGTCACGCTTAAATCAGGCGCAAGCACCGAGTCGGAATACCCGATGTCTGACTCCTACATCACGTCTCCGGAGATGACAATCGGTGCTATAATGTCCCGCCGGGTGATGACTCGCATAAAGGAAATTCCCTCACCTACGCCACCTACGTCCTTCAAAGCCCCTGCTCCTGCTCCTAGCGCAAAACTGCAACGGAAAGCGGGTCATGTCCCGCCGCGTTCCCGAGCTCCCAAACATGGCGTGTTCGATGGGCCTAAAACTGCAATAGAGGTACCATTGCCTATAAGTTCTCCAAATACGTCTCGAGAAGGGTCAGTCAGGGTCAGTTCTGACGACCATAGCTTGGATGATTTCGACTTCGTACCACCTGAATTGATGGCAGTCACTTCTCCCGAGTCGGATTCAGGCGCCTCTTACATCGTCCCATTTGCACCACTACTCAGGCGTGGTAATACAAATCGTAGCACACGAAAACGCAGGGTTGGTGGGGGGAGCCTTATTCGTGAATCCTGTAGGACATATTCTTTCTCTGGCTCCAGAGTGGAGACTAAATGCCTTTCACAGCTAGGGAGATTGCTCAGACAGATAGTAGCATTGCCTCCCAGCAGGCCAACGGTATGCTATCGGCAGCAGTGTCTGAACATGACTACGGCGAACTACTCAATTATGATTTGACCGTTAGTCCCGAGTTAGGCACGTCGTCGGGTACATCAGGAGGATACCAAACATTTCCTGAGACGCCGCTGGTTTTCTCCCCACTTTGGTCGGCGGGGTATCCCAATGTGAAATCTGAACATCCAATGTTACGAAGACGTATTTCCCAGAAATCTGCGACACATATGCCAGGAAGGCTGCATTCCAGCACGAAGATTACGAGGAGACAGGTGGGTAATAACGGTGGGGTAGTACGCAGATCGCGGACCTCTTTGGTGCCTAAGCCAAAGCTGTCTTCACCAAAGCAAACAGAGTCGAAGGTATCCTCTACCGTGCCTTTCAATGATGGTGCATGCCTTCAGGACGAGACAAGTCAGCCATCGATACCGAGAAGGACGAAACTGCAACCTTCTGGAGATCTCTTGTCTGTTCCTCGTCCCCATCCCCTCGTTGACATGTCCTCGAATTCTTGTGTGCTAGAAGAGGAGGCACTTCGATCACTCATGAAGTATTCACGTTCGTCGTTGTCCTCTATTGTCAGGGCCCCTTTGTCCGACCAAGCGACAGTTCCGGTTTCCGTCATTGATCTATCCGACAACTCGCCAACTTCTATCCACATTCCTGAGTCGTCCAAGACACTCTCATCTGATTCCCCCTCTTTGGCTGGTAGCTCAACCGAAGTTTCATCATCACCAAGCCCTCTCCATTCATCTAGTTCTACGACGAGTACAGCCACTACCCAGTCTCATTTATCCAAATCACCGTTGTCTCTCCCGTCCTCATCTTTCGGAAGGTCATCGTTCCTACCTTCCCCTTCGCCATCGACATCGTTGGACGAGCCACTTCTTCCAGTTACTGTCTCTGCGGTTGATAAACTAGCCTCTGAATCACACTCGCCTTCATCGTCCTTCATTCCGCCTCCACCTCACCATGCCATCGTGTCCGAGAGAATAATGAATACCAGTCCCCCCATGTCGCGAAACCATTCTATTGATGCTGCACATCAACCCAGCCGCCAGGCTTCCAGCAACTCTTTGCCTGGTTCTGTGCGGAGTTGTGCCCGATCCCGTCCACCCCTACCTATCGGGCCACGAAAACCAAGCTGTCCCGGACAGGCTTTTGGCCCGTCCTTCTCAGGTGTCCGCCGTAATGGCTCTTCATCCTCTGTCGGAAGCGGCGACAGTTCGGCATTCGCCTGGCGCAAGTTATACTCTGCCGTTTCACAACCGCCTCCCAAGTTCCAGGAACCCCCACCAAGATGGCGTGGACTAACGTTGGAAGCGGCGCAATGGACATTCACGACCTCGCAGCTCCAGGAGATCGTCTCGCAGGCAATCCAGCAGTCGTCCGAGGGGTCGTCCCTTCGGTATCTCAGACCGGATGTCTTGCACGGGGATGTTGCGGACGAGATGATACGTCTCGAGTTGCA